>APFE031193572.1:33368-65547 GCA_000404065.3 Pinus taeda | reverse complement strand
TTGTGAGCCCCACCTGGCGGGGGGATTGGGGGCAGCGCCCCCGAAGCTAAGAATAGATGTAAAATTTCCTTGTAAAATGTTGTAATTTCATAGTCAATCTGGGTTGTTCATTAGGCAGAGATCTGACGGTAGAAGTTATGTTTAATTTAGGGTTTTTTGCCCTAGAAGGCAACCCCTCGCTATATATGAGGGAATTGTTTTGCATCTATGTATATCTGTATTCTGAGTGAGGAAGAGAGAGGAGATTGAGAGTGAAGAGGGAATTACAACGGATCTACTATAGGTTGTATCTCTTCAGTTTGCTGGATAATATAAAAGGAAGGGCTGGCTATTTCTCCATGGACGTAGCCCAAACTAGGTGAACCATGTATATCTTTGTCTCTCTTGTTTTATGTGTTTTCTATGTTTATATTTCTGCAAGATTTTATGTCTTCCATTGCTCTGTAATATATAATTTTCTAACAGGTTTCTCTTGCGCTTGTTAACAGTTTACATCATTAACTGGTGATCAAGCGAATTTCTAGCATGTTTGACGTTAACACATATATTCACATGCTAGGATCTGTACTTTGATCTAGTCGTGTTGGAGCACAAGACCCTGGACTCAGATCACACTAGTCCAGGTTGCGAAGTGACGTGACATGGTTATGATGATATGCATGTCTCTTTCAGATGGCTGGTTGCGACCAGACCATGGGTTATCATATGCAATCCTTCTCATTATTGGATGGTTGCAACCATACCTTGGTTTCATTATGATCCTCTTTGATGGATGGCTACGCCCATACCTGGATCCATTTACATGATCATTCTCTAGATGGTTGCGTCTATGCCACAATTCATGTATCATTTGACAGAGATCTTAGTTTATGTATATGTATCTGTACTTGCTTGCAGGGTTTTTCGATGGTAGACCGGTTCCCCACACTGATTTATAAAGCATTTCATCCCTCATTTCAGCTTGACCTTCATGCTTTAGGGGGCATCTATTACACAACATTTTGTCACTGTCCCTTTACTCCTCGTTCCTTGATATTGGAGGACCTCTACAGTGAACCCCACATGCTTTGCCTTCATGGAGAAACTCCCATTATGTCCCTCTTCATGAGCAAATCATTTCCCTTTTGCACCATTTCCCCTGAAACTCTGTTTTACCTAGTTTACAAGGCCGACGCTAATGACCTTTGTCTCCCCCGTGTCAATGTGCAAAGATTAGCACTATTCCCAGTGCCAACTAGTGCAACTGATCTGTGTTCCAGTCACGCCGATCCTGTTATGGAAAGTTTTTGAAATTAGAGCCGAAGCTTCCAACTCTAGAAGCTTCGTAACAGAAGTTTGGTAAATGGTTTGATCGGATGGGGTCGAGGATGACAGTGTGGGATCCTTTCCCCTATAATGATGGAATTACTTCAAGGGATAATTCGTTCTCCCATGAGAAGAGCATCTCCCATCCATATTTCCTATATAAACCTCCCTTCTTCCCAAGCACAAGCTAGTTAGAGTGTTGACTGAGTGTGAGTATACTATTTTGATTAGACAAGAAAGCTATTACTAGTTATATCCATCTAGTTGTGGGAGGGAGAAGTGTGTTTGGTTTGGAGTGAAGCCTAAAGGGAAGAGCCTTTAAACTATTGTTGTTTGAAGCCATCATGGAATGCTAGCAGAAGTGTGTGGGAACCCAATCTTATCTGAGGAAGACTGCGACGTCAAGGCGAATGGTTGTAATATCTCTTTGATGTTAATATATGCAACTATCAATTGATTTCCTACATGTTTCATAATATCACGTATTCGTGTCTTAATGCTTCTTGATTCATTAAGTAAGTTGAATTGCAATTTGTCTATTATTATGTTTGTGTGTTGTTGTTGTTTACTTGTTTCAGGAACTTAAAGAAGGAAGTGCGAGATTACTGGAGCAAGCAAGCGAGGACACCATCAAGCAGGATAAGTGACCAAGAGGTAGGCCCTCGTGATTGATTCTAACCTAAGGAAATCTTCCATAGAATGTATTTATTGTGGCTAGACCCATTATCAAGCTAGAGGAATTCATTTGTGTCCGCACTTATAATTTTACTTCACCACAACCTGGAAAAGCCAATGTCAATGACAACAAGAGAACTAAATACACACATACATATACCATGCATGCCAAACCTAGCAAATAAATCATACATGAAACTCAATACCTGCAAGTAATTCCACTTTAGTCGCTTGATCCAACTCTTTCTTGCTTGATCTTTGCTTCCATTTGCTTTCTTGTCCTTCCTTTGTCATCCTTTATTCAATGCTAGATTGTTCCAAGAATGCTCTAAGTGTGCAAGAGTATGAGAGAATAGCGAGATAGCTCCAAAACTGAACTGACAAAAGGTTGTGAATTGATCCTCAAAATCCTTTCTATCAATGAGGCCTTTATTTTCTTCAATTTCCATTATTTTCATTTGATTTCCTCCTCACATGAAACCTATGACCTTTCACCTTCCTTTTCTCCTATTTTCAATTATTTTCATAAATAAAATGTCAATTAATGCCTCTTTGTCTTTTCAATGCCTTTGCAATTGTTTTTGCCAATTTTCTTAGCCATAATAAACCAAATGAACACCCACTAAGATGTTTTTCCCAACATTCATCTTGGAATACGTGTCCCATGACTTTTGTCTTATTTTGTATTTATTAACTTTATTACATGAACTTTTAACACGGGTTTGTTACATCTATCATAAATACATTCACATGAATTGAATAATAGAGATAAATATTTTACCTTAGAAATCCAACTCGGAAAACTAAATCCAACAATTCTTCTTATGCTTCAAAAATTCATTATAAAGGTTGAAATATGTATCTTCAAAAATCTCATGCATTGTTACTCATTATAAAAACAAAAATATAGATGTTCATGGCTTAGAAACAATTTTTCTCATCATGGATAGGCTACTTGATTCCTTCATCCTTCGATCTTCAAGACTGTTGCATTCTTCAAGATCTCATCTTTGCTACTGTCATTCAAGCTTATGAAGATCTATTTTTCATCCCATTGTTGATGTCCTTCTTCACCACAAACTTCATTCTTAGTGGGTTTCTTTGGGAGGCCAACCATTATAATGGTTCATTTCAACTTCCAAGTAATTTGGATATTTTCTCAACTTTTCCTAGAAAAACAACTAAATGCCTTGTACAAAGTTTACAAAATATTTAAAAAAAAATCCAATTTGGATCAATAAGGTAGTAAATATAGTAGAGATTTACTTGAAAGATATTTCCAAGTTACATGGGATACCTAAGGCAATTATTTTAGACAAATATCCAAAGTTTGGAAGGGATTATTGAAGATTTCGATACAAATCTTAACTTTAGTATAGCCTATCACCCACAAATAGATGGGAAAATGCAAGATTCAATTGAATGATTGAGTACATGTTAAGAATGTGTTTGATGGATCAACCATCCTGTTAGCCTCCTGCTGCAGCAGGTTACTCATCTTTCATGATTGACATTTTTACATGCCAAATATGTCATACTTTGCATGCTGCAATGTTCCATATTTGCTACAGAAGCCAAGGAAGGATGCCTTGAGTGTGTGCTAGCCTAAATGCCACTGATGTATTCTAATTTTGATGTGCTATTCCATTTTTGAAGAATTTTCAGTTAAAGGGAGGTCTAAACAGCTTAATCTTGGTCTCCCTAGGTTTCAATTTCCTGTTGTAGAATATAGAGAATCATTATCTGTCCAAACAACTTAATCTTGGTAGATTCTTAGACAGGTAGAGAAGCATGGGTGCTCAACAGCCTAATCTGAGCCCCTGGACGAAATAAGTGTAGATGTAGATAGGAGGACAGTAAAAATAAAAGAAAAGTTGAAAAGCTGGGTTTGCTAGTTCAAGTGCACCTAAACCAAAAGAAGAAAAAATGCTAGGTAAGTAGGCTGGGTAGGTAGTTTTGAGGTTGCAGAATGTTGATTTATGATCATTTTCATGTTTACAAGTGTCATATCTATTTAGGTCACAATTATCAGGCAATTTTCATATGGAGGAGCTCAAGCGAGGCATGACTAACTTCCCCCTTCTTCCTTATTCCCTAAATCACTCACTAATTTCCCTGAAGAGGTCAAGATCTGCTTGATACCTCTTAGTTTCATCATTTCCATATCATTTGCCTTTGTAAAGATTTGCTTTACTCAAGGAATGTTCATACCTCCTTTATGAATCATTTTTCCCCTAATAGCCTAAGATTCATGTACTTAGCGCTTTCCTATCACTTGTCATATTAACTACTAATTTTATTATCTAGCTCCCTAAATCATTTCCCTATCCCCTATTATGCAAAGAACTATATAAAATCCCAAAAATATTAAATAGCCCCTCCCTTTGGCACTATAGCCATATTTATCAAGTCCGGGAAGTAGTAGTCCATCTGGGGCTCCTACTAACCCAACCGTGTCCTAACTGGATTTAGTTTGACATCTGGTCACACTAATAACCATTTCCCCTTAATCCTAACCCTACAATACCCATGATCCGCCCTTTTTCCTAAAGTCCCACATGTAAATAATTTAACCCTGCTTGCATATAATTTCAAAAACCCGCTTTTCTAAGGTTCCCCCCCGCCAAATTAAATAATAAATAAATGGCGCGCGGGCCCCGTCCTTATCCCTCCTTCGCCTTACCTGTCCCATCGGCCGTCAGATCTGGCGCGCCCGAGATCTACGGTGGGCGGGTCTTTTCTCGCCTCGATATGCCGAGGGTTAGCGTCCGGGAGATGGGCGGTTTTCTCGTCGTACTCCCGCCACGCGTCACCCTCCCGGCTGTGGCGGAGCCCCCTCCTCTGAAACCGCTTTTGCACAAAAGCGGTGCGCCACAAACCAGAAACCACCATCCCTTGTGTGACGTCAACACCACATCACCCTGCCACATCATCAGCGTGCGTCAGCCTCCTGCCACCATACCCTGTGCCACATTACTACCACTGTACTACCATGTCATCACCCTACCGTACTGCCACGTCAACCTGCTGACGTCACCCTGCTGACATCATCTCCGTACTGGGTCCCACTGCTAACGTCATCCGACGTACCGCTGACGTCACCCGCCAAAAAAGCGCGGAAGTGCGAAATTGCAGCTTAGGAAGCCCGGGTTCAAAATCTGAGGTAGTTTTCGATGCGTGATTAGCGCTTAGCGCTAATCGCGCATCACTACGGGAAATAGGCCAAAATGGGGAATGTTTTTGTTTAGCAGTCGTTTTTGCCTCGAAAGGGCAGAAAAAGGGTGATTTAGCAATCTAAAAGAGTATCAGAAGCAGAAAGAAGCCAGATTGCATGTCAAAGAGTATCAGTGTTTCGACAAAGTGTATCAGTGAAGATTTTCTCAGTGCTCGAAGCTGACAAAACATTAAAGAGCCCCCAGCAAGTCAAAGAAACAACAAAAGCCATTTAAAGCCTCTCAAATCACAGTTACTGCACATCAAAGTCACATGAGATCAGTGGACCAAAGCTCAAAGCACAGTTATTGCAGAAGCATTGTATCGAGCCACCAAGGACACCATATTAACTCATTTTGATTCAGCTGCCTCCGGCATAGCTCAATAGATATTTACTTGCATTTAATTTTAGCACAGGTTTAGGTTTAAAAACTTTTCCCGCATACCTGTTTAGGTCAGCTGTAATAAATACTCTTAGATATTTTCACTATAAAAAGAGCCCTGAACAATGTAATAGAGGTTGGTTGGTTGGTTTGTTAGTTTGTAAAATGCACTCCAAGAGATACTCGCTCTGTATCTGACATGTTTTATATAATCAATGATTGCTGAAAGCTTGGAGAATGGACTGTTTGATGGGTTGTTAGTGTCTCTGAAGAATGAATGAGGGAAATCTTGTGTTGTTTTATGAATCAATAAGTATTTCTTACCTCTGTTATTTCAATTTCACATATGCTCAAGTCACAGAACAAAAGTCTGGTTTAGAATTTGCTTACCTGCACTCTATGCTCAGTTTTTGTGGCTTCTTAATGTTTTCCTCTTGATTTAGGCATAAATATGGATTCCTTATGGCTCATATTTGCTCTATTTCATATATGAATGGCTGTTATCTGAGAATTCTTAGCTGCTCCCAGGTAGGGCTCGTTTATCTTCTCTTTGCTAACTTGATTGAGAGATTCTTTATTGCCTCTCATTCCTTAGCCTTCAATCCATCTTCATTTAGCCTGAGTATTGTTTCATGAGCAGCTACCTTGCCCCTCTTTCCTCTTGTGACCAAGAAAACGTACCAGCAGCCTTACTCCACGACTCCACGGCCAATGGTTTGAAACTTGTCACACTATGCATTGCCTCTCTACTTGCAAGCATCCTCCTTCCACCCAAACACAATACGAAACCCCTTGAACCCAATAACTAGCCTAAAATTATCATCAACAAAGCTAAATCATCAAGAGAGAGCCCTCTCTGATTGTAGGTGGGCTAGAACCTGCAGTCCAAAGATTCGTTTGTGGTTACCTCGGCTGTATCCCTTCAGGAGCTTAGGGACAACCTGAGTGTTAACACATCCAAGATGAAGGATTAGTGCACTTAAAATAATTGATATTGAACTTCATTGAAGATAGCCTATTTGAGGCATTATATGGTAGAAAGTGTAAAACTCTAGATGGATAGGATAATCCATCATACATATTAGTACTTGGGATAGAGTTGCTCAAATAAATGGAAGAAAAATTAGCAAGTAGAATTTAAAGGCAACATAGGATAGACAAAAATTTATGAAAATAAAGTTATAAAACGAAGGAAATTTTAAAATCTGGGAGCATGTATTTCTGAATGTGAAACAAAAGTAAAGTTGAATGAAGTTAGGGAGTTCCACTAAATTTAAAACCAAATAATGTGGCCGATTAGAGATCTTCAATAAGCTAGAACTCATTGCTTACATGATTCAATTTCTTGCTACCATAAAAATTATTAGTGTGTTTCATGTGTCATTGTTGAAAAAGTATGCGCACCATCCTAACCATGTCATTAATCAAGCTTTCGTTCAGGTGGAATTAGAAGAAGACTTCCAAGTACAACCAATGTGTATATTGGACAAAAAGATCAATATGCTCAGAAATGAAGTCATAGGGCAAGTAAAGGTCAAATGGACCCACTACAACCTCAAAGAAGCAACATGGGAGCTAGCGGATGTAATGAAGGAGGCATATTCACATTTTATTTGACATTTTGATGTAAAAAATATTGTATATAATGGTGATGTGAACCAAAGACAATGTAAAATCTAGGAGAAGGGCAATCTAATGCCCTAGCTTTGGTTCCTAATTTAGTATTGTGTACATTTATGATGAATGGTTAAAATATAAATGATGTAATATTATGCATTGAATGATGATAAAAAAACTACATCATAGGTTATAGAAGGATAAGGAGAAAAAGATTGGGGTCTTTGACTCCACAAGAGGGGAAATAAATGGGTTTGACATGGCTCAAGGGGGCTAAAGAGAGGTAATCATATTTTATTAATAAGCCCAATTCCTTAACCTTTCTTAAGTAATATATCTAAATCCTTGAAATTAGTTCTATAAGATGATAAATGTATGTTTTCCATGAGACACATGGTTTCTCATTCACATGTAATTTTACCCTATGCCTTTTTTGGCCGTGTAATGGAGAAAGGGGATTCAAATGTTTTTGGGGGACAATTTGAATTACCTAAGAGCTCATTAAGGAATTTAGTGTACCAAACAGTTCGAGTAACCCTTATATTCAAACTACCATTTTGGTCTAAATCATTATTTTGTTCAAATTATCATTTAAAGCTAGAATTTAAATAACCAATTATTGGAACGTTTGAGTTGTCATTATGTTGAGAAAGAGCTTGAATTGCCATTATGTTGGGGAAATTGGGAGAGTTACTCCTTGGGATAGAATTGCCCTAGACTTTACTTTAATTGGGTTATGGAAAGATAAAACCATGAATTGTGACTATACAAATTTATAATTATTGATATTGAATGAATTTGTTGTAACTATTTACCCCTTGAATCCTAGTAGGGGGATTCACTAGCTAGCATGTGTTGGAGCCCTGAAGGGAAGTGGAATAGCGTGAGGAACTACTGAGTAGAGAAGGGATCCCATTCCTTGGGTTGTGTAGGAAGACATGGAAAAAGAGCTATGGATTGAGACTATTTTGGGTGGAAAACTGAATGTGAACCTATGAATTGGACCATGTGAAGAGAATAAAACCCAACCATGGGACAAATTTGACCTTGTGGATTCATACTATTAATTTGGGGGTGGCCTTTATCATTACATAATTGGAGAAATATGGAGCTTATGGTTGTGTGGAACATTTTTTGTTGTTGTTGCAACAACTTGGTGGATAATTTGTAGAAAAGATAATTTTTCATGAATATAATTATGAATTAGGCTAAATGTGTTTTATCTATGTCATGAATTTTATCACGTTCTAGTTTTGTGAATTTTGTTTGCATGTGTAATATTGCAATTACTATCTAGTTTGTTTAGTCTCATTCGTATTTGTAAACCTGTAATTATAATTTACGGTTCCATTGTGATTGAATGGTTAAATATTTCATAACCCTACATTGTTTTCTTGCACTTGTTAATTAAGTAGTAGTAGGTTAGTATAAAGGGTATTGGATATTGTACAATCATAGGCGTGTTTGTTGTTAATGATACCACATACATAACAATTGTAAAGAAAAGATGTTTTAAAAGCTATTACCCACCAAAAGCTTTATCAATTGGGTATTGACTTTGGGGGAGTCACCAATGTATGATAGTGTCCTGCCCACACTTCAATACTAACATTATTAATGGTTTCATTGTCATTCCTTATGGTTATTATTTGTGTAATGTTGCAATCTAATTTATTATTGTGTTGGATTTTTATTCCACATCAATGCTCCTCTTATAATTTGTGCATATATATGTGTTTGGTAATTTAATTGATGTTAAATTACTACATAAATTATCGACGAGGGCTAGTATACTAATGAAATGTATGTGCATTGTTTGTGTTAGGAGTCCTTATTATTCAATCCATTCCTAGATTAAATTGAGATATCAAGATGCACATGTTTTCTCTAACAACTATAACTCTTGCATAAAGTAAAGATGTCACACTTAATAGAAATGAAACTAAGTTTATCACATTTTCTTGAAAGAAATATCACACTAGAATTATCACACTTGCTCAAAATAAAGGTCACACTTGTAGAAATAAATATCACACTTGCTTAGCTAAATAATGAAATTAAATCTAAATCACTCCGACAGAAAAATAGAAATTAACTCTATAATCACACTAATTGGAAATTGAAATCTTGTTCACTCAAATGTAATTTAACTCAGATGTAACTCAAACTATACTACAAATCATAATTCAATCCACACTCTGTCATACTACTCTTCATGTGCATAAGAGGTCTCGTCTTCACTCATTCATCCTGCAACAAAATGATTAAACAAATCCTGCTTCCAACTTAGTCCTAAACATTCATGCAAAATCGAAACTGGTCAGTTAGATGAACTAATTAAACACTACATAAAATTCAGAATTGAAATGTTAATTAAAACGATAAAACATTACAACTCCAGGGGGGGCCTCCTGTAATATGTAGGTAAAAACACAACTTCTTCAAAGGACTATATATGCATTGAGATAACAAACAATAAAGGTATCAAACAAAATAGAGTTTTTATAAATGTAAACATAATTTTCAAAACAATATGCAAGACTATTGTTTATCATGTCGAGAGGTAGATTTATAACCTCTATCAATAACTGTTTTAGAGATTTACGAGCCTATCCCACTCGACAAAGACTAAAAATAACACAAGAAGATAATATCTCATGATTTCCTCATGATTTGGTATCAGAGAAGCAAATCATGAGGCTAAGTATATGCTTCCATTAATTCTCTCGCTCGCCTAGTTCGCCTTCGGCTCCTTCTTCATTGGCTGACTTTCGCGTTGATTGTGCTTATACGACGTTCTTATCATCCATCCAAGTCATGAAGATAGGTAAATATTGTTATGCTAACTATTAGCCACCTACCCATATGTCTCATTCCTGGGCTGGAGTTTCGAAACCCATCGAACCTTCAACTATGATGCATAATCAATCATTCGCTGCATAATTGGTGCAATTCAGTAGCTTATGCAAATATTGAGTTAAATAATAAAGAAAAATGAAAATTATGAAATAAAATATGTTTAAGTACCTGCTATTACCATGAACCTTGTAAACTGATGCTCAATTAGATTTATTAGAGTAAAAAATAATGAGGATGGAGTGTAAGAATGTTGTAAAAAAGAGACAATTTTGGGCTTCAACATTCCGCCACATAGAAGACATTGCATGTCCTCATGCACAACATTTCAAAATTTTGCAATCCTTCTGTGTTACTGAGCTTCTTCAGAGGCTTGATCAAGAACATCTAAGTTAGTTCTTCTTGATTTCTTGATATTGACTGATGCCATCCTTAGTTTCTTCATTAAGATCACATTCTACAAACTTGTGACCTTTTTCTTAAGAAATTTATTTTTATCTTTCAATTTCTTATTTTTATCATACCATAAACCAATATGTAACACGATGTTGTCAGTTTCAGTTCTTTAGATTTCATTTTGTACCTTTAGTGTTCCATGTTCCTGCTTCGAATGTCTATTTAATACCTCCAATTCATAGATTTCCTCCTTAAGCGTGTTTACAATTTGAGGTTCTTCAGGAGGATCAAAATGAATTCTTTCATTTAAAATTTTTTCTCGGTTTGAGGATGTTTCAATAATTTTTCCTATAGCTCTTTGTACCAGAGATTCTACGTAGTTGCATATTTCTTGCTGAACAAGATCAATTTCCAGAGTTCTCCTAGCTAGAGTTGCAATTGGTGACGGAACTCTCGGTTCCTCTTCTTCTTCTAAATTGATGAATTCTAGAGATTGTTGAGACTTATCATGTATTGGTTTGTTAAGCCTTGCACTTCTTCTTATAGTTGATGGTGATTTTTTAGTAGTACGGGGACACTTTTTAACCTTTTCTTGTTATTTTTCTCCTTTTGATGTACTTTCCCTTTATTACTCACTATCTTTCTTCTAACATTTTTCTGCTTAAGAGTTTCCAACACACTTACAAGAGGGGTTTCATCATCAGAATATTGATCTTGTTGTGTTTCTTATGTAGATGAGTTTTCCTTAAGGTTTGGGGGAAACTTTCTTATACTCTTTTTGGTTTCGTTACTAGGTTCTTCTTGTTCAGCTTCTTTGAAATGATTTCTAATTAGAAAATCTTCCTAGCTATCCCCTTTTCTTTTCAGATGGGCTTCAATTAAAATTTTCACTAACCCATGATGGTATAAGACATTATCTATGGACTGTATTTTCCTCTGAGTGTTTCTAGAAAATTTTCTCAAACTATGAAGCAGGAAGTATGGGAAATTGATTTCGTTACCATCAAGAAAATT
Source organism: Pinus taeda (assembly GCA_000404065.3). Lineage (NCBI taxonomy): Eukaryota > Viridiplantae > Streptophyta > Pinopsida > Pinales > Pinaceae > Pinus > Pinus taeda. The sequence goes on along the minus strand of APFE031193572.1, from coordinate 54,088 downwards.
CATCATCAGGTGAGCATGGTAAAAGAAAATGTTTCCAAACCTACCTTCACAAGTTATTAATTTTTGAATAATTAATAACAAATTTCTCCATTTAGTCTTTAAGGTTGTGACTTGGATTCCCTTCTTAAAGACAAAAATATCCGTACTTGGATTTTTAAGGAAGACTTCCCATTCTTTCTCCTTAATCTTTTGGTTCTTGAACCAACTTTCCCCAATTCTCTATAATTTGGTCGCTTCTGCTACAAATGACTCTGTCAAAACCAATTTAATGTCTCCAATCTCTACTTCTATACCATCATATGCCCTAGAAAATTATTTCGTAACTTCTTTCTCATGCCTATCAAAATTTTCAACAAATCCTAACCACTGTGTTTGCTGCAACTGTGGTTTCACTTGTGGGTATCCTTCAAGAAATTTAGCCCCATTCGATTCTGAGCATACAATGACTCCCATGCTGAAGAAGTCTTAGTCCCTAATTTCTCTTTTTGACAAGGTTATGGAAGGGATTTGGTTACGGAGTGGGTCAAAGAGACGAAATTTGGGTGAGGTGTTTTCGGCAATGGAACAGGGCCGAGTGAAATGGATATGATGCAAGGAATTGTGATGGTATGCAAAGGAAGTTCGATGATATATGAAAGGAAGGGAGTAAATTCGAATGATAACAAGGTTTCATATCAGATTCATATCCTTTTGACAATATATTTTCGTTAGAACATAAGTCATGTTGTAATGAAGGTAATCATTATAAAAATGGTGGTAGCAAGAATCATTTATCTATTTAATTTCGTAATTCAATTTTTTTCCTTTTATTATCTAACTAATATTTACATACTTGCTGGCGTGCCTTACTGATTTTTGGATTTCTCCTTTTGTAGGTTGTACTCAGGTTGCTTTAGCTGTGATCTTCATTCAATTTTCTTTTGCCATGATCTTTATTTTCCTTGGTTGCATTCTCGAGAATCTAAGGATAAAAATACATCTTCTAACACACCATCAATTTCGATAACAGATATATCTGCTAATTGCAATAGTGTAGGTGTATATTGAAGATTAGGAAGTTTCAATTGATTCATAGTTTGTTTACTCATGGTATTTGTAGCTGCTCCTAAATCAATCAATGTATTTGAAATATCAACACCATTAATGTGTGTTTTCACAATGGGACTTCCTGGATCTAGATATTTCTAAATTGTTGTTTTTCCCATCATGATATCTGCAATTGTCCCAACTAACTTGATTCTTTTAAATTCTTTTCTTTTTCTTCCCGGCTTTTTAATATTTAATTCCCTGATTGTCTTTGCAAATATTGGTATTTCTTTAATAGCTTGTAACAAATGAATTTTTATACAAACATTATTGAGTTCATCTATAATATCATAATCAAGCAACACAATTGTTTTTCTACCCCTTTGTCAATTTTCAATCTTTCAGGAAAATGTGGTTTTTGAACAGAAACTAAAGCTTGTTCTATAATGGGAGTTGATTTTATTGAAGTATGATCAGAATGTACAGGGTTGGTTTCTTTTTGAGGATTTTCCTCTTGATGAAGAAATGTATCTTTCTTAGAGAGGTCATTCTTCTTAGATTCCTGGATAACAATAGATGGTGACTTCTTTTCCAATACTCTACCAAATCTAAGTTGGACATTGTTTAGATCTAGTGGAGTTATCATGTAGGTTTGGAAATTATACCCTTTTATGTTGTATACAGGCTGAGATTTTTTATTATTTGGATTTGAAAGTGGCTAAGCAGGAAACTGATTTGTCTTTTGTGGAAATGTTATTGAAAGTTGTGGGTTTGGAATTTGAGATCAAGAGGGTTGAACAGGCTCAGGAAAATATTGTGGTGGAAAAACAAGGTAAGGTTGTTGAAATTGAGGAGATTGAGGATATTTTCCATAAGGATATTTCAATCCTTGTTCCCAAGGTTGAGGCCAAGGTTTCCAAGGCATGGGTACAATCCAATTATTTTGTGGTGGTTGTGCATATGTTTGAGTGTTGAAACCTTGAGTCATATTTGATTGTGGATGTTGCCATGGTATCTTAGCAACAAAACAAAGAGATTATACTTAATTTGGCATTACTTCCCTTGATAGATAAATTTAAGACCCGATATTGAAGGACATTCCTTTATATCAAGATTTTGCACATATAACATACGTTTCTACACTTTTTGAGTCAAGGGGGCATTCTCTCAAGGCATGGTTCTTTGTACATTTTGGACAAAATATAGATAATGCAACATTTTCAACCTTTTGTTTGTTTTGTATTTTAAGGGTATCTATTTGTTCATTAAGACTCCCCAAAATATATGTTTTGAAATTATCAAGCAAATTGCCTATTTCAGCCCTACTTACTGTCCTAGCTACAGATTTATTAATCCTAGACATAACATGATCTCTTGGGTTTTTCCCAGTTCTTGCCTTTCCTCTTGAAATATGTATGCATAACTTACAAATATCTCCAAATGATAACTAAGAAATATCTCCTTTACCCATCAAATTGAGAACATCTATCCACTCATATCTGATAGATTTCAACAAGAGAGCTTTCAAAGTTTCTTCATCTAGAGTATGCATTTTAGCCCTTTTTACATTACAAGCAAATCTTTCAACGAAATCTTCAAGATTTTCATATTATCTTTGCATAATTTTAAAGACTTCTTCTTTAAGTTTATGGGGCGTGCAATAAACCTTGTATTTTTCTAAGAACACATTTTTCATTTCTTCTCATGTTCTTATAGAATGTGCTCCTAAGCCCAAAAACCATTTTAATGTTGCATGTTTAAGAGTGGCTAGAAATAATGTCAACTTTTGAGTATCAAGAAAGTAGTCATAGGATCTACACAAGACTTCAAACTTAAATAGAAATGTTTCAGGGTCCTCATTTCTTAATACATGGAAATTAGGGAGGATAGAGGGTGAGATATTTTTCATTGTGGCTATGGTATCTTCATCAAAGATGGGAAATCCAAAAGGTTATGGATCTCCTCTACCAACTCATCTTCCTCTTCCTCCACCTCTTCCACCTCCTCTATTTCCTCCTCTTCCACCTCCAATATTATGTTCACCATTCACATTATGTACTTCTCTTTCTCCTTCTCCTGCCACTGTAGACTCCTCAGAGCTAATATAAGGTTCCAAAATTTGATTTTCTAGTTCCTCCTCTGGTTCTTCTATCAATGGAATGTTAAAATAGGTTTCTTCTTCTTCTTCACTAGGTATTTCCAGTTCTTGTCCTAGAAGTTGTTCTCTAGTTGAAGATAGAAATTTTACTCCTTTTGTTGGGGATGTAGGATCTTCTTATTCTACTACGGTTTCAATAGAGTAAGGTTCTGATTCTTTAGGTTGGATTTCAGATATGTGTACCTTAGGAAGTCTATGTTTGCCTGTAATTGATGGAATATGAGTTTGGGTGGATGGTGTGGCACTACAAGGTCGTGGTGGGGTAAGTGATGATGTTGGAATCAAACTCCTACATCTACTTAAGAATCTATGTCTAGAATCTCTTTCCCTATGCATAAATATTTTTTTTATCAATTTTTTTATATGAAAAGTAAAAGACTCCTATATACACTTCCCCGACAATGGCGCCAAAATGTTTCGTAATTTAATTGATGTTAAATTACTACATAAATTATCGACCAGGGCTAGTATACTGATGAAATGTATGTGCACTATTTGTGCTAGGAGTCCTTATTATTCAATCCATTCCAAGATTAAATTGAGATATCGAGATGCGCATGTTTCTCTAACAACTATCGCTCTTGCATAAAGTAAAGATGTCACACTTAACATAAATGAAACTAAGTTTATCACACTTGCTTGAAAGAAATATCACACTTCCTCAAAAGAAAGATCACACTTACATAAATAAATATCACACTTTGCTTGAAATAAATATCACACTTGCTGAACTAAATAATGAAATTAAATCTAAATCACTTTGACAGAAAAAGAGAAATTAAATCTATAATCACACTAATTGGAAATTGAAATCTTCTTCACTCAAATGTAACTCAAACTATACTACAAATCCTAATTCAATCCACACTTTGTCATATTACTTTTCATGTGCATAAGAGATCTTGGGCATAGAAAATTTTAGGGGCGAATATTAGCCCATGGGCGAAATTTAAGGGGTTTTATATTTGGAGAGGGCGATTTTTTTTTTTTTTTTACACCCATTTTCTATAGTTAGCCCAAAAATTATTTAGAAAATAAATATTTATTATATTTTATCTAATGATAAAAAGGTGCAAATACACGTTCAAGCCTAGATTCGCCTAGTTTGCAAGGCAGATTTGCTTCAATTGCCTCGATTTCATGTCAGATTTGCTTCTAATCGCTCGATTTCCAAGAATGACACTAGTAGGGGATATTTCGCCTTCTACCTTTCTTGAAAATTGAGGGTAGGGTTGAATTCAAGGGTTTTATGTCTATTCCTCATTGTTGAGCTGTGTGTAGGGGTCCTGTCTCACTAATTTGTGATATTCTTGTTCTATATATTCTTTGCGATTCAGACCCAAGTCAATTACTCCTGCATGTGTGATATTCTTGTTCTGTATATTATCTTGTATTCGAACCCAAGTCAACAACGTGAAGGAGGGAAATTTGAACTAATGTTTCTTTTGGTGTCTTTCATGTTTTCCTCTGCCAGAGAATTATCTGCAACACATCAAGTTCTGGATTCAAAGGTCTAGTGATATTTGATTGTTTTTCACATTTTGAAGTGGATATAGAGGATAGCTCTTGTTTAAGGTGAAAAAGTATTCATTGCAGGTCATAATGGGCAGTGGAGAAACATGGATGGGCTTGTTGGGTCAATATACTTTGAACCTAACTGCAAATTTGATGCCCACAACTTCACAACTAGTTTTGGGGGTTCTAGGGAAACAAAAAAGAAACAAACTAGGAGGTTTGAGGCCATGCCCATCATATACATCTTTTTGTATCACAACAAGCTTGACAATGGGAAATCATTTGGCATTCGTGTCAGCACAACCTTGCAACTTCCTAGGTGTGCATGTTGTTTGCCATTCAAGCTATGCTTTATTTATTTGTGTATTTATTTTTGGTTGAAATTGTTGCATTTATAGATAGCCTGTGTGACATCCTTAATCATCCTTCCATTTTAAGACCAAGTGAAGAAAGAAAAAATCACAGTTGAATGTAGTTTAACTTAGAGGTGCTTAGAAGATTCATTTGTGAATTAAGTTGCTGCAAATAAGTTTCTTATCTTCATTTAATGAGCTATGCAAATAATTCAATTTTATTTATAGTTTTGTTGAGTTAATGGTTAGTGGATGGCTTGATAAATACTATGTTCTTTATCTGGATTCCCCCGGGATGCCAGCAAACAGAAATCGTAGACCTTAATAATACAATTAATGCTTTTGTCAAACTGTGCCTCAGTTACTGAGGGTACTGAATTTATTGTGATTTATTTAGGTAGTTTGTAAATTACTCGGTGCAAAGGGCAAGCATAGCTTTGTAGATCCTCTTCTGAGTGAGCTCGATCTTGAAATGAATGCGATAATTGAGCAAGAAAAGCAACAAAAATTCAGAGCCTTGGAACTTATTACTTCCGAGAATTTTACATCTCGGGGGGTGATGGAAGTTGTTGGATCATGTCTAATGAACAAATATTCAGAAGGACTCCCTAGTAAGAGGTAAGTTCCTAAAGTTATAACTTGGAATGTGAAGAATGGCACCGTCATGATTGTGATTGTGTCTTAGCTGCTTGGCAGTTTGTTCTTTCCACTTGGTCTTTTTTTTTCTTGTTAAACTCAGTTTCTCTTAGCTTTTGGACTTGTACTTCTTAGTTTGAATGTTTGACATGTGTGTAATGGTTTATGGGTTCATCGTTATAATGTTGAGACCTGTAGTTGTTGAATGAGCATCTGTTATACAAGTTTTGGACACTTCCCTAATTTATTGAATATTGCGTTGGGTTAGGATTTATGCCATGCAAATACTATGCTAGCAGTGAATTCATTGACCAAAGTGAGAGGCTTTGCCAACAGAGGGCCTAGAAGCATTCCATCTTAACAATAATACATGGGGTGTTAATGTTGAACCATTATTTGGATCCCCAACTAATTCTGTTGTTTATACAGCTCTCCTCCACTCACATGATCACATTATGGTGTGTATGGTTTTGAACTACAAAACTCCTTTGATAAGATTATCATTCCAATTTGGGCATGTCACATGTGAAAAATTGCTTTGCAACATTTAGGGTTTGGACTTACCACATGGAGGGAATCTGTCTCATGGATTCATGATAGCAAAAAAGCGAGTATCTACTACATCAATTTACTTTGAATCAATGCCATACCGTCTAGATGAGTTCAAAAGTAAGCTCACCTTGCCATTCTAATAATAATTAGGAGGGAATCAATTCCATAATTGAAAAATATTGAACTAGTCTTTTGGGGAAGTGTTCAAACTGTTAATGGTTGTGTTTGCTTTCTTGGGTTATAGGATTCCTTGACTATGAGATGCTTGAGAAAACTACCACCCTTTTTAGGCCCAAGCTTATCATTGTTGGTGCTAGTCCATATCCCCGAGACATTGATTACCCTCGCATGAGGCAGGTATTGAAGTTGGGTATTTCTACAGATTTTATAATGGCAGTCCTTTTAAAAATTTCTCTTTCCAGCAATGCTTATTCTAGCAGATTTTATTAATATGTTCTTTTAGTATGTAATGTTGGATTTTTTTTTATGCTTTTTAGTACTAAAAAGTTTATGCTTTGGGAAGATTGCTGATACAGTTGGGACATACTTAATGATGGACATGGCACACATAAGTGGTCTCACTGCTGATTCTATAATGGCCAGTCCATTTGAATTTTGTGATGTAGTAACAAATACAACGCACAAGGTGAGTTGATGCTATTAATTTTCTCTGCGCTTCACAACCCTTTCGATTAAAAATCTGACTATATTAGATGAATATTTTTTTGGATATATATTAATTCTATCTATTTGTTCCATTCCCCCCTTGTAGAAGAAAAATAATCCCATTAATGTTCAAGAAACAATGAAGAACTCAAACAAATATGCCATTCCCATCATAGGAGGAGTGATTCTAGAGTTAAGAGGTGTATTTTCCTTTTGATTCTCTTACATGTTCTCTGATTCAGTTTCATGTCTCCATTTGTTTATGCTCTTTCTATTTCTTATTACTACTAGATCAAAGCTTCGATGAAAATCATTATGTTCCTTGAATTGTTTGTCAATTGTTTCACTTTGTTCTTTATTTTTTTTTCTTTTTGATATTTTTCATTCTGAAATATTTTTGGATTGGAGGGTTATGATTTTTAGTCTTTACGAGGCCCTCGGGGAGGCATGATATTCTTTAGGAAGGAACTAGTATTGGGGTTTGACCTAGAGACAACCATCAACAATGAAATTTTTCCAGGATTACAGGTCAATCTGAGTTCTCGTTCTTTTCCTCCATCATCCATGTTGTTCTCCTGCTCACTAATATCATATATTGGATATATATATATATATATATATATTTTGTATCATTGTGTTTCTAAAAGATACATGGAATAATCTATGGATTTCTAGGGAGGACCACATAACCATACCATAGGAGGGTTGGTTGTTTCTTTAAAGTAGGTTGTAGCTGCAGAGTTCAAGGCTTATCAAGTATAGGTGTAGCACTCTCACATGTCTAAGATTGTGTAAAATTCATGCATGTGAATTATTTTGTGAATGCCTTTTATTTCTGATCAAAGGTAAAAAAGTTTTAGCAAGTTGTAGAAAATTGTCAAGCCCTTGCAAAGAGACTAATGGATTTGGGTTACAATTTAGTGTCTGGTGGTAGTGACAATCACCTAGTTCTAGTTGATTTGAGGCCCTTGGTAAGGATCCTCTGTTCATATGTTGGAGTAAACAACCTACTTGTATATTGATTTCTATTGGATTTAGCTGGTTGAATGCAACATGGTATATATTAATGGTCTTGGACAGGGCATTGATGGTGCAAGAGTAGAGAACGTTTTGGATGCTACTTCTATCACACTGAACAAGAATTATGTACCAGGTTACATGATTTTTTTCTTTGTATACTTAGATGTAAGGGAGTCATTGATTTTCCTTGCTCCATGGGATGATATAACTTACTTTCAAACCTTACGTGTTCAGGTGATAAAAGTTCTATGGTTCGTGGTGGTATTCACATAGACTCCTGCATTAACCACCCGTGGGCTTCTTGAGGATGAATTTATTAAGGTTGCAGGTTTTATCCACGGGGAGGTGCAGATAGCCATTAAGGCTAAGGGCTCTTTGCAAAGTAAAAAATTAAAAGGCTTTATAAAATTTATTAAGTCAGACAATTTCCAGATACGAAATAACATTTTTGATCTCAAAAAGCAGGTTGAATCGTTTGCTAACCAATTTCCATTGCCTGGTGTTGGCACTAAAAATATTAGTTAGAGATATGACGTGCTCACAACCTCAAAAGTGTCCTTTATTAAATTTTAGGTTGGGCTTCAGTGACGATAACCAGGTTGGTAAGATTTGGTTCCATGTGTAGATTATAATGATGAATAATGTTGGATTTTGAATTTTGTTTGAATTTATGTGCTTTCCCAGCATTAGCATTAATAGATTCTGTTCCGATGTGTTGGATGTTGAGTTTTCTATTTTATTTATTGGCAATTATGTATGGCTCTCTTATTTATTTGTAATTATGTACGACTCTCGTTCTGATCATCACAATAATTTTGGGTTGAGAAATATTGATAACTTGTATGGAAGCTATTATAGTAGTTTATGTGGTGTGACTATTGATATTTTATATAGGCTGGAAAGAAATATTCCATAAATTTCAACAGCCCGGGTATTGGGCCAATTAATCAGTTTCATAAAGTGTGTTCACTAAGATACTTCTACACATGCACATATTCCATGTGTACATGACAAATTTGCAATCAATTGGGCTTCTAAGATTTTATTGTTACATTCATCATCTCACAGCTAATGCAATCACTCCAAGTGCCGCACAACCTCAACTGCCAATTCTAAAGATTTTCAAACAAATGACAACGTGCATGTAACAGTTTCTTGCATTAAATGTGCAAAAGAAACGTTCATAAAGCAATTTCACCTTTTGCCACAGATTTAATGAGAAGAGTGCAAGGGTTGCTTTATCTTGCTACAATAGAATTCAAAAGACACTCCATGAACATATTTATGGTGCATTTTCCATTTTTTTATTTTTGCCAAAGAAATATTCATTTATAGGCAAAACTTTGGTAATTTTTGTGGGCTATAACCCTTTTTTTGGCGAGGGAGATACCAACTTTTCGAATTACATCAACGCTTCAAAAGTTGTAATTTTTTTCAAGAAATTCACCAGCTCTTGTTGCATAAAAAAACCAAATCAATATAGTTTAGAGAAACATTTAAAATTAAGATAGTTAAGAGCTCTTAACCAGAAGATTCTAAGGCTCAATATGTTATCCAAGTAGTGACTTCAGAGTCATTAATACAGTTGGGAAAAGATAAATATAATGATTTGCATGCAGTTTGGTAGTGAAATATCTTGTTTTAGATGGAAAGACTTCATTCAATTCATTAAGTTATACTTTCATACTTTTTAGAAGCCCACAAAAATTACCAAAAAAGGTATACAACCTGCAACTAATCAAGACTACAATAATTCCATGCTTTTCTTTTGACACATTAATTTACATAAATAAATAATACATCAGATAGACAATACATTAGTTTGAAACATTAGAAATCTATGTGTGGACATGATTTTTGTGAAAAAAACTTTCAAACAAAGCAGGGATTATTTGGAGACTACAAGTTATAGTCTTACAGATTCTTATAATTACATCTTAACAACTCTGGTTCTTTAAGCATGGAGAAATTTGCATCTTGGTTTCTTTTTTATTACTCTTAATGCTCAATAGATCTTGAGTTAATATGAATCTACACTGGTGTAGAAACAACACGAGCATCACTATTGCTATAGAGTCAAGGAAATCATTCAAGATAGGGCAAGACTTACCATCAAACATAATAGAATGCAACCCGTTGCTTCAGGAAATATGGAGTACCACCATTGCAGGTGTTGAAACTTTGGTTCATCAACGAAAAGTATAGGAAGTTCAACAGCTGCAAACAATGCTCCAAAGTTTAGATATTTTTATAAAGACATCAAATAAACTTTGTGTCATAGGCCCAACATCAAATTGAAGTTACAAAAATTGAAGCGAATTTGATTGGAAATGCAACAACAAGTTTGAGGTTTAAGTGAAATTGATTCCAAGTAATGTGATATTGTATAGATACAATTTCCAAGAATGGGATAAATGAATGGAAACACACCACGAGGATGGAAAGAACCAGAATATATCATGAATGCCACAAATGCAGCTAGGGAAACACTGCGTGCAACCCAACCTGGGCCAAAAATAGCTAATGCAATCACTCCAAGTGCTGCACAACCTCAACAACCAATTATAAAGATTCCTAAACAAATGACAACATGCATGTAACAATTTCTTGCATTAACATTGCACAGATTCAATTGAGATCTTTGATAGATACACCAATCACAACTTCATAGACAAAGGTTTTCTAAATGTAAATTTGATATTATAAGGAGTTTTGTACCCTCCAATCAAGAAGGATTTACCTAACGAAAATAACATAGATAGTCAAAGATTAATCCATCTTTGGTCTCTGGGACTTTTATTACCGAAATCATAAATGGATATATGTTTGTAAGCAGCCAGTGTGGACCTCTCTCAAGCAATCATGAGAATGCGGATTCTAAGCATGAAGAACATTTAACTCCTAGCTTTGATAACTCGACAAAAAAAGAGAAGAAAACGTAAACCAGGAATATTCTAAACTATTGGGATGACAACATGGAAGTTTCCCATGGTTTTAAAAACTACTTAACTCACTTCATGCAATGAGCATTCTCTTCTCCAAGCATGTTGAAGACTCTAACATTCCAAATTCTTTAGACCCGAATATTGTGGTACCAACCATCATTAAATTAATTATTTTATTGGACAAAATCACATATCTATTTTTAAGTGTGTGGCTGCATTCAATATCAATCAAATGCAATGTCGTTTGGAAGTAGCTACATGCCTCTTTCCTACTGGGAACCCTTGCTAGATCAATATCAAGACGGAGATTGCTCCTTCTAACATGGCTTAAGAGGGAGTGTTATAGGTAGCAATCACATCTTGATATTGAACTAGTATATCACTAGGCCATATGCCCCTTTCATGCAGGGCACCCATTGGAGATTAAGTTGTTGGTTGTTGCTTCCTACAATGTCAGCCTAAAACAACCATGGAAAAGTTGTTGAAGTGATTAAGTAAAAAAACAACTGTTATGGAATGATTGGGCATCAAGAAGGCACCTAACTGAAAAAAAAAACCATGGAAAAGATGTTGTAGTCTTTAAGCCAAAAAACAGCTGCAACGGAATGATTGGGTAGCGAGGAGGCACCTAACCGAAAAATATTGATATTTTAAATTCACGTCTATTATTTGGGAGGTTTTATGAAGACAGAATCCCATGTGATTTACAGATGCCTAATTTCAGTTAAAGCCAACAACTTCTGTGTGTGATCCATTATACATATGGAAACCCAATATTTGGAAACATATTATAAGTATAAACTGATTGGAGAGAAAGGTCTAGAAAACTACCCACCTGATAAAGGACTGATGTTGATGTCAAGAATCAGTTGATTAATGCAGAAGCAAGAAAGACTCGAATGGTTTACATAAAATCCAAAGCATAGGATCCATTGAAATTCTTAATATGAAACATTACATTTTTTTGAGACAACCTGCCTCACATGGGGTGGAAATGTGAATCAGTTGCTTGTAGTTTCTACATATGAAGTTCAAAATGAAAGTTGTCAAATTTACAAAATGCTCAAAAAGAGGTCTGATTGTCTATTTCTTATATTAGATGGTTTAATATAGTACTGATTTTACATGAGCAATTCAATATGTTTGCAATAATTTTAAAGCTAGTGTTTAAGTCCGAGTTTAACTAGATCACTCTTGGAATTGTGATTTCTACTTTCTTTGAGATATTGCTCAAAATAGAAAAATGGATCATAAATGTTTAAAGCCTACCTATTCTGTTGGTGAGGTTGAAGCAGTAAACAACACAACACAAACAACACCAAAGGGAGCAATTGTCAATTTCAGTCCTTTGGGTGCAATCATAATATCTATGAGTTCCATGATTGCCATTGCTACAAATTCCTCTGCACATATCAATGGAATAAGCTGAGGCAACCTACTAGATTTTAGTCCCCAAGAGTAAAGCACAACTTTGACAATACTGATTCACCTCGAGAATGAGCCTTCCTTGAGTCACAAAATACAAGATATCATCTTTTTGAATTTCAATATGACCTCCTATTTAGGAAAAAATTAAGGAAACTTGCCAAAGGAAGTAATCAAATTAAATCACCTTATGAACTAATTCCTACTTTTTCCTAGAGTGAGTAGAGATGTGTGTGCTTCGTACTGAATCTATAAAACATTCCTTAAGTAACAAGGAATATAGGGAGTGGCTAGTCTTTTTTATCAGATTTTGCCTTTATTCTTCAAGTGCAAAGAAAACATCTTAATTTGAATTATTATATCTAAATAACATTTAATCCGCTTTAATCCAATTTGCCTCATCCATGAGTCAATACTTGGTTCTAGAATTGAACGTAAGTTCTGTCCAGTTTGTGGTGATCCTAACCTAACCTAATAATTAATGTTATTAAGTGCATCATCCCAAAAGTTAGGGCTACATGAGCACCATTAAACTAGCATAGATATAAAACATGAAAAATCATTTAACACAATGTCACAATTCTTAGTCTTAGTATTTGGAAATTTTCTCTATAATCTCTTGAAGTGTAACCCCCTTGTAATTTGGGAGCAATGCTCCTCCTAAAAAATATTTTCTTTATACTTTCCATACATGCAAATTTTTTTGGCTATACTTGATATTATGGGCTTATATTATCAGCCATATATTTGATACTTTGAGAATCAGAGAGCATATCACTACATAGTGGGTAGAACATGGAAGTTTTCACCTAGCTAACATGATTCTAGAATCTAAAACAAACAGTGATTATTCAACTAGTTAGAACAAAAGTAGCCCCAATTATGAATTTCCCTTGTCTTTATCATGTTCATGAAGCTCAACCCTTTTGTAATTCCCTCCAACAACATGGTTACATCACCATTTTCTTTCACATAAGGTTTGACAGACATTTTGCACTTTCATCACTGAAAATGGGTTTCTTGATAAGGATATCTACCTCCTTCTTAATTGTTGGTCCTTTATGAAGAAGGCCTAATTCTAACATTTGAACCCTTTTGAAAAGGGTGAATTGAAACATTCCCCATGTCACCAGGGTTGCTACAGACGCAAATATAAATGTTAAAACTATAATCATAAAAAATTCTAAAAGGGCTTGTAGGGAACTGCCAAGCAAAAGAGAGAACAAATTTTGAGCCTTGGGCTTTTCCAACTTAAAGTCAAAATAATGGATATAAGGCAAGAGGTTGTAAATTTGTAGAAGCATGAAAGTTCTTTGTCACAGTTAGGCTGGCATTCGAGAAATTGGTTTGATATGGAATTAACACAGTAATTATGGAAACACTCAAGGAAAGAGAATTGGGAGCAAAGTAAAACAAAATTTGTGCAAACATTAATCTCTCGTAGCTTGACAGAAGTGGTAGAGAAAAGATTAAACTCTCCTACCTTGATAGAAGTGGTGGTAAGATTAACACATACAAGAAATTTGCGGTGGAATATTATCAAAACTAATAGAGGGATATGCAAGAGTGTCCAGTAAGAGCCTTGACAAACACATGCACTAAAGCTTGCAACATTGTTTGTACGAATAGAAAATAATGTTTCTTTTTTCCAAACATTTAAGTTCGTATATTACAGTTTAATGAATATGTTTTCCTATTATCATAAATGTTTTCATACTTTAACAAAAAATTTGCCAACACTTCACAATGTTTTATTATTCAGTGAAAAATTTGCCAAGATCTTACAAGATTTTATAATTCAGTGAAAGATTTGCCATGATTTTAAAAGATAAATATTACAGTTTAATGAATATGTTTTCCTATTATCATAAATGTTTTCATACTTTAACAAAAAATTCGCCAAGACTTCACAATGTTTTATTATTCAGTGAAAAATTTGCCAAGATCTTACAAGATTTTATAATTTAGTGAAATATTCGCCATGATTTTACAAGATAATTATAATCTGGTGAGAGATTCGCCTAAAAAATTATATATACATATTATATTATTGATAAAATCGCCTTCCATTTTTCCTATGTATCATGGGGATTCACCCATTTATTATACATATAAATTTAGGGGTGTTCTTAAAATTTTCCCTGATCTCAACTTCACTCGTTCGTCCTACAACAAAATAATTAAACAAATCCTGCTTCCAACTCAGTCCTAAACATTCATTCAAAATTGAAACTAGACAGTTAGATGAACTAATTAAACACTATATAAAATGCAGAATTGAAATATTAATTAAAACGATAAAACCTTACAACTCCAGGAGGCCCTCTTGCGAGATGTAGGTAACAATACGAGTTCTTCAAAGGATTATGTACACATTGAGATAACACACAACAAAGGTATCAAACAAGACAAAGTTTTTATAGCTATAAACAAAGTTTACAAAACAATATGCAAAGCTGTTGTTTATCATTTCGAGAGGTAGATTTATAACCTCTATCAATAACTGTTTTAGATACTTACGGGCATATCCTAGTCGAAAAAGACTAAAAATAACATAAGAAGATAATATCTCATGATTTACTCATGATTTTATATCGAAGAAGCAATTCATGAGGCTAAATACTTGTTTCCATTCATTCTCTTGCTTGCCTGGTTCGCCTTCAGCTCCTTCTTTGTTGGTTGAATTGCGCGTTGATTGGGCTTATACTGTGTTCTTATGATCGATCCAGGCCATGAAGATAGGTAAATATCATTATGATAGCTATTAGCTACCTGCCCATATGTCTCGTTCCTCCATTGGAGTTTCGGAACCCATTGAACCTTCAACTATGCTGCATAATCAATCATTATTGGTGCAATGCAGTAGCTTATGCAAATATTGAGTTAAATAATAAATAACAATGAAACTTATGAAATAAAAGATGTTTAAGTACCTGCTATTACCATGAACCTTGTAAATTGATGCTCAATTAGAGTTATTAAGGTAAAAAATAATGAGGATGGAGTGTAAGAAGGTTGTCAAAAAGAGACAATTTTGGGCTTCTATGATATGTGTTAACATTGTCAACCTTGTTTGTTTGTTATGAAAAATTCCACATACACAATAATTTGAGACAATTATGGTTTATAAGGTATTACTCATACCAAAATTTTTTTCAATCTAGAAATTGGTTTTAAGGTGTAAATTGTCAAATTTATGTGATCTTTGGCAAGTGGTTGATATCTTTGTGATGTTGCAGACCATTTTGTAACAATGGTATATCCCTATGTTGGAATTTTGATCCATATCATTACTCCTCTTCTAAATTGTCTATGTGTGTTAACATTGTTTTGGGAATCTATACTGTGATTAATAATCTATGCATAACAATTGTGAGACTAAGATAGTTTACAAGAGATTAGAAGTGCCAAATTTTTTGTTAGTCTAGATGCAAGTACTTAAGTTAGAATATTCTTTCACTTAGTATTAACATCATTAGTGATCTTGGTATCCTATTGATTACACTTAGCATAAAAAAAAATTGGTCAAAGAAAAATTCTCTCTAAATTTCTTTGTTTTGTCATTTAGTTTTTTTT
Source organism: Pinus taeda (assembly GCA_000404065.3). Classification (NCBI taxonomy): domain Eukaryota; kingdom Viridiplantae; phylum Streptophyta; class Pinopsida; order Pinales; family Pinaceae; genus Pinus; species Pinus taeda. Next base: position 38,216 of record APFE031193572.1, on the reverse strand, counting down.
TTTTTTTGAAATAATTTATAGATAGAGAAGAAACTTTATTTGAGGTGAGGTTAGAGCATTTAAGTATGATTTTCTTTCAATCCGTTATTCTTAGACACTTTTGTATTAAATTTATCTTTAAGCCATTTATTATACAATTTTGTATTTCTTTAACTCATCTAATGAAATTGCATTCATTGGAAGCATGAGAATATGCACTCATTTTATCATTATTTACCCTATATATATTTGCAATATTTATATAGGACATGGGCATGCAATTAAAGGGTTGTGAAAAGTGATGAGAAATGGCAAGGTACGTGGACATTATCATCTTGATAAGGGAGAAATTTGACAAACAAGATGGAAGATGCATATATGTAGTGGGACAATTTAGATGTGTTTTTGCATGTGTAAACATTTAAAAGTGAGATATTGCATACATTTTTTGTATTCAAATAATGATAATGGACCAAAATAAACATTTTAGGACAAGGATGTTACTTTGGATACACAATACAACATCATCGTATGAAAGTGTTGTACTACAAAACAACCCCCCTGTTTACAAAGAATAATAGTTAAGGTTAGAGTTATAAATGGGGACCCTTTTAAAATTTTAGGCTTAGGATAATAATACCTAACTCTAAGAAAATACCTAACAAAACCTCGCAAAACAAACTAAGGATGAAATCCACATCACAAATTGCACTTTTCCGCATGACTATCTTAAAACACTTTTAAAAAATTGCAATCTGCGATTAGATCTCCCGCTGCGATAACCCGATAACAACACCTTGTCATTTCGCAATCACATTTCACACTTCGTAGAGTTCGCAAGAAAATTAACCATGCCATTAGAATGACCATTAGCTATTTTCGAAATGTGATATCGTGATATTCGCAATCGCATTTCACGTGATGAATCTGGTAGCGCTATACTGTATCCATTTAAAGATTGCGATGCACCATTAAGAGCGGTAAAACGTGTGAAATAATTACGTTTTAAATACCAAAATGAACGAATTGACAGGTTAATAAATATTTAGCGGCCTGAGGAAGGATAATCATTTTCCAGGTTATGGGTAGTTACAATCGAGTATCTCATTAAAACCTTTCTCACAATCCAAAGTCATTTCAGAGAAGCTTTCAGTCTTAATTACCTGATGTCGTCTACGCTGATATATCTTGTCTAAAAAGACATGTCACTAAGAAAGGTGATGCAGAAACAGAGTAGGAAGACCATTGTTGAAACCGAGTTTACAGAGATGGCTCCTATCTTCGCTGATATAGTTTGTGATGCTGCCACAGGCGCAACAACTTGGGAAGTGATTTACAATAGGCTGGAGGACGAGCATCCTAAAATCACTATCACGAGAGCAACAAATGACTCAACAAGGCCTTTAGGACTTCAATACAGAGATGCTTCGTTTTCTTTCCTTCACAGGATAGGAGTAAGAGATAAAATCCTCCCATACACGGATATGATCAGGTGGGTGATCAAAAACCTTATCATTGAAGATAGGCAGTTAAAGAATTCAAGAATGGAGCTCATAGGGTCGTTCAGAGCAGAGGAATTAAAGAAAATGTACCACATACCTGACCCGCACGATATCTACGACAACAAATTTGTGGCTAACTTTGCGAAGAAGAACCCATACCCCTTCAAGCTAATTTAGGGTTGGATAGTGTTGGACAACAAATTCAAATATGACAAATCGGGTATGTATGCTATGGTCTCTTTGGCAAACCCATACAACTATGTGGCAACCATGTTATGTAGATTGTATGGGCTACCCAATAATACTAAGTTTTCAATAGAATGGATAGCTCTGATTGATGTCTGTGTTAATTCCCATATCATGAATTGGCCCTCCATCCTATTTGACAACCTATCCACCACCATTACCGAATATCGATAGAAGAAAGCCTCCTCTTCAGATAACCTCCCTCCATTCTATTTTAATGCCTACATTATGGATGCTATTTGTTTTTGCACGACATTTCAAACCATGGGTTGGAAATGGACCTTACAGGACCGCTACCCAATCCATCTCAATCATAACATATATGGGAATCACATTACATACCTCACTTCTATAAGATATTTCATGTTGTTGTGTTGCCCCTACATCAAATAATTTTCAATAAGAAAGCCCCTAGGTTTTCCCAAGAAGCTTCAACAGACCTGCTTATTGTCGTCAAGTATTTCATTGAAGAATGGTTCACCTAAATTGGGGTTATTGATAGCACAACCGATCCACATGTCCTTCCTTTTATATGTTTCGGATAAGTTATTAGCAAGAGAGACCAAACTGTGGGAAGGGGCCTGACTTAAGTTCTCAAAGACGACAATAAGTCATTATGGCCCACTTTCCTTGTCAAATGCGGTTCTTTTGCTTTAGTGAATTTTGTTCATGCTACTAAGGAATCAACATATATGGAAGCCCTCAGGCTTCATACATTGCCTAAGAGGCAATTTGATCCAAACAAAGTGGCATATAATGTCACTACTGGAGTAAAGCTCAAGCCATACAACCATGAAGATAATTATTTTGAGGATTTGTTACAGTCGTCCGTATCCTTTGAACAAGCGTTCGAATGGGCAAAGGCGAATCTGAAAGCCGAATATTTTCAAAGATTCCAGGAATTCAGAAATGAGAGGCTCTAGGTGATCCAAATGCATCTATTAAAGCTTGAGGATAAGTCTACACCAAGTGTCATTGTTGATAGTGGAGGTCCTAGCTCTCAAGTAGAGTCTTAGGTAAACACTAAGAAGACATCAGACACAGGGAAACCCCAAGACGCAGACAACATAGCTGAGTCCAGCAGGAAGTTAGCTGAGAAAAAAGTGATGAGAACCCCGACCACAGAGATCAGTTCAGAGGCCAAAAGCAGTAGTTTGGAGCAGGAGTGGGATCAGTTTAATCAGAAATTGCAAGGCACTCCCAAAGCCTCAAATACCCAAGAAACAGAGGAATGTAAAACTCCTCTACGTGTTCATAAGGATACAGAGCCCAAGTCTATCGGCGAAGAGTCCAAGGCTATGGAGGAACAAGCGACAACGTCCCAACATACTGAAATTATCCCTGCTCTGCCCACATTAGAAATTGTTCTGAAAGTAACTGAAATACCTCCACTTGATGTGTTCTATAGCCCTCTCCTCAAGCTTGTAGTTAGAAGGTAGAGAAAAAGGAGAAGGGTAGATACACCCGAATTCGCACCTGGAAATGAGCTGATGGACGTTATTTGGAAGGACATTCCTTTCAATCTAGTCGAGAACTTGACTAGACTATCACAGTTCACAGGAGCATACACATCATGTTGGGTGTGGAGCCTAATTATCTTCTGTATTCAAAGGTTTCAGCTGGATGTATACCCCAGGAAGATTATACACCCCTCCACGGGGGTTCGGGGGGGCTGAACCCCTGGCTGGGGGGTCCGGGGGCTAGCGGTCCCGTGGCAGGGGATCAGGGGCAGCACCCCCGAAGCTAAAAACATATGTAAAATTGCCTTGTAAAAGTATAGTAATTTCTAGTCAATCTGGGCCGTTCATTAGGCGGATGATTTGATGGTAGAAGTTATGTTTAGTTTAGGGTTTTTTTCCCTAGAAGTTAACCCCTCGCTATATATGAGGGAATTGTATTACGTCTATTGATATTTGTATTCTGAGTGAGGAAAAGGGAGGAGATTGAGAGAAAAGAGGGAGTTACAACGAATCTGATGTAGGTTGTATCTCTTTAGTTTGCTGGATAATATAATAAAAGAAGGACTGGCTATTTCTCCGTGGAGGTAGCCCAAACTGGGTGAACCACGTATACTTGTGTCTCTCTTGTTTTATGCGTTTTCTGTGTTTATATTTCTGCAATATTTTATGTGTTCCATTAATTTGTAATATATAATTTTCTAACAACTAGTATCAGAGCTGAAGGTCTATTTCACTGATAAACTTGCACGAGAGGAGGGTTCCTAGTTCGAGTGGGAGCAATGGCGAAAGATGGTAGGTTTAGGGTCGAAAAATTCAACGACAAAAACTACTAGATATGGAATATGCAGATGGAATATTATCTATATTAGAGAGATTTGTACCTACCATTGAGCGGAAAGACAAAGAAGCCGACAAGTATGACAGACACAGAATGGGATATTCTCGACAGAAAGACACTTGGAACAATACGGCTGTGCCTAGCAGCGTCGAGAGCGTTTAATGTTTCAAAGGAAACGACAACAGAGGATTTAATGTTGGCATTGGCCAAACTATATGAAAAACCCTCGGCCTCAAATAAGGTATTTCTTATGAAGCGTTTATTTAATATGAAGATGTCAGAAGGTGGATCTGTTGCTGATCATTTAAATGATTTTAATACAGTTACAAGTCAGTTAAGCTCTGTAGGGGTAACTTTTGATGATGAAGTTAGGGCTCTGTTATTTCTGTGCTAATTGCCAAAAAGTTGGAATGGTTTAGTTATGGCCATTAGTAACTCTGTGTCTGGATCTAGTACTTTAAAGTTTGATGATGTTGTCGGTGAAATCCTTAGCGAGGAAATGCGACAGAAAAGACTAGGGCAAGAAAAATGGAAAGAGGAAAGGGCACTCGATATCGCAGTAAGTTAAGAAAAGGCAGATCCAAGTCCAGATTGGGGATAGTGTGCTGGAAATGCGGGAAGAAAGGACACCTGAAGAAAGACTGCAAGTCTCAGAAGGGAAAAGAAGGAGACGCGTAGCAAGAAACTAATCATGAAGCGAATGTAACATGTGATGTGTTTCAAGATGCTTTGATTCTTTCTTTAGAAAATATTATTGATGCCTGGGTGGTAGATTCAGGGGCCTCATTCCATGCCACACCTGATAAGAAACATTTTCATGATT
>APFE031193572.1:0-32968 GCA_000404065.3 Pinus taeda | reverse complement strand
TGATATCTAAAATTTGACAGGTTTATGTCTGAACAAGGTTATACTAGATGTCACTCTGATCATTGTGTTTATCTCAAAAGGAAAAATGATGGCAGCTATATTATATTGTTATTGTATGTAGATGACATGCTTGTTGCATGTTCTAACATGTGGGAGATAAATGTGCTCAAAATAAAATTGGCAAACTCATTTGTAATGAAGGATTTGGGTGCTGCAAAACAAATCCTTGGTATGAGAATAACTAGAGACAAGAAGAATCACAAATTAACATCGTCTCAAAGTGAGTACATAGAAAAGGTGTTGAAAAGGTTTAATATGCAGAATGCAAAACCAGTTAGTATACCTTTGGCTAGCCATTACAAATTAAGTAAGGAGGTGTGTCCCAAGACTCAGGAAGAAATGGCTCATATGTCTAAAGTTCCATGTGCATCAGTAGTTGGAAGCTTAATGTATGCAATCGTCTGCACAAGGCCTGATATTGCACATGCAGTGGGAGTTGTAAGAAGGTACATGAACAATCCAGGAAAAGAACATTGGATGGAGGTGAAGTGGATTCGCAGGTATTTGAGAGGTACCACAAATCAAGCATTATGCTTTGGTGGTTCAAACATTGCTCTACAGGGATATGTTGATGAAGATATGGTAGGTGACAGAGATAACAAGAGGAGCACTACAGGATATGTATTTACTGTAGGTGGAACAAATGTCATTTGGGTTTCAAAACTCCAAAGTGTTGTTGCACTTTCAACAACAGAAGCTGAGTATGTTGCTACTACAGAGGCTAGTAAAGAAATGATTTGGTTACAAAGGTTTTCAGATGAATTGGGTAAGAAGCAGGAGTTGGGCAGGTTATACAGTGACAGCCAGAGTGCCATACATCTTACAAAGAACATTGTATTTCATTCCAAGACTAAGCATATACAGCTCAAGTACCATTTCATATTGTCAGTGTTGGAATATGGACAGTTGAAGCTGGAGAAGATACACACTAGCCAGAATCTTGCAGATATGTTAACAAAAGTTGTAACCAAGGAGAAACTGAGAATCTGCTCAGTTTCAATTGGTCTTCAAGTATGATGAATAAGATGAGAAACAACCAAGTCCAAAGAGGAGTCATTTTCTAGCAAATGAAGCAGTGGTGGAGTTACTATAATCAGTCTCCAAGTGGGAGATTGTTGGGTGTGGAGCTTGATTATCTTATGTATTCAAAGGTTTTAGCTGGATGTATAACCCAGGAAGATTATACACCTCTCCACGCGGGGGGGTGCAGGGGGGGGAATTTTCCCCCCCGCTGGGGTTCGGGGGGGTTGATCCCCCCTGGTTGGGGGGTCCGGGGGCCAGCAGTCCCTCGGCGGGGGATCGGGGGTAGTGCCCTCGAAGCTAAAAATAGATGTAAAATTACCTTATAAAAGTATAGTATTTTCTAGTCAATCTGGGCCGTTCATTAGGCAGATGATCTGACGGTAGAAGTTATGTTTAGTTTAGGGTTTTTTGCCCTAGAAGGCAACCCCTTGCTATATACGAGGGAATTGTATTGTGTCTACGGATATATGTATTCTGAGTGAGGAAAAGGGAGGAGAATGAGAGCGAAGAGGGAGTTACAACAGATCTGTTGTAGGTTGTATCTCTTCAGTTTGCTGGATAATATAATAAAAGAAGGACTGGCTATTTCTCTGTGGATGTAGCCCAAATTGGGTGAACCACGTATATCTGTCTCTCTTGTTTTATGCGTTTTCTATGTTTGTATTTCTGCAATATTTGTGTTCCATTTCTCTGTAATATATAATTTTCTAACACATCGGCCACTATGGACAAGGCTACTGAGGTCTCTACTTTACTAAGGGAAAAAGAGGAGAGGATTGCACAGCTCAAACAAGAGCTCGAGACAGAGAAAGCAAGCACAAACAGGCAGGTGGTTGAGCAACTCACAAAATTGCAGCAAGACATGGAGGTTCTGAAAATAAGCCATGAAGCCGATATATCGACCAAAAACATGCAACTCCAAGAAATGCATCAATCTATGGAAATATACAAGGATGTTCCCACTACTGAAGAGTTTATTAAAGAGACCTTGGAATTAAATTCCCTTATGGTGAAACAACATGAGTATTTTTGCCAGAAGATGTCACACATTACACCCTATCTAAATACCAGCGACCAGCTACCAGATAAGGCAATCGAACAGACAACGAAGTTTAATGATTTAAACACCAGAATCTCTGAGTTCATCGAATGGCAGGAAACAGAAGATGGAAGGAAAGCCAATCTACTTGAGATTGAGGAAACTCATAAAGACATTCTCTTCAGGGATTGGGACACAAGAATCAAACAGGTTGAGCTAGGAGTCGCAAGGGCAGTCGGAATATCAAAGTATATCATTAAGGTAGTGAATCACATCCCGTTCGCCACCAATCTCATTAAAGAAGGCAATACGAAAGAAATGCCCGATTTAAATGCTTTGTATAAAGGCTGGCAAGAAAAGGTGGAGAGTCAAAGAGAGGCAATTACGAAACTGACCACAACCAACTGGGAGTCATATTGGCAGTATCTTGTTAAGACACACAGCCAGATTATGACTCTAAACTCTTCCCTTCATACGACTCAACGAATGTTGCCACCGCTCACCAATGCGATCTTCACAGGACAACTCAGGACACATTTCAGGGAACCTCCTCAAATTCAACTGATGACCGATATTTGTGATTTAAAGGACAAGCTGGTAGACAACAAGTCATCCTCTTAGTTCTATTTATTTAGCCTCTATTTATTTTTGGAGTTAGTTACCTAGTTAGAAGGAAGGTTGTTTGAAACCTCCTCAAATTTTGTATAATCTATTTTTGCACATTAGTTAGAATAGTATTTATACCCTCTCATGCATTTAGAGAAGGGTCCAAAATTTTATCAAAAACATTTGAAAATAATGCACTATTGTAAGTTTGTGAATGATTTGGTGAAATTATGGAACATGATCGTTTCTTTTAGATATCAGACTGCTTTCCTTTGTTGATGCACTTTTGTATTCTTCAGAGAAAATTTTATTTGAAGAAAAAAGTTGGTCTATATCATTTGTCAAATGAGCAGGACTTCACAGATATGGTACTATTATCTTGTATGATTGATTTTGTGTAAGATTTATTTTTTCTCTTAAGCGTTAATTGCAATTTTGTATGATGCCTAGCTGGAATTATGATTTTCATATATAAATCATCATATATGCGATATATTTTATAAATTTCTTTGACTAACTATTTAGTCAAAGGAATTATCTTTTATGTTATCATCTCTGCTTAATTGTGTTTAATCTTTATTATCACATGTTAAACAAATATCTTTGCAGATCGCATACCACACAGGAATACCCAGGTTTATATTAGAATAAGTTAGTCGAAGAATTGCATCATAGAATAGTTCACTTAGATTATCATTATTCTATTGCAAACACTCATGAACCACCCACTCTCATCTTAAAACCCACACTGGGAAAATCGTCCCATTATCCCCAGTCGAATCCACCACTTTAAACGGAAAAGGAGTTGTCTTAAGTTCTAGACCGGGTGGTTATCCCCCATGTTTCGGCAACAAAATTCTGAGGTCGCAACATTTTGGCGCTAGAAGGAGGACATTCAACTGTGAATGGCATATAAACCTAAATATCATTGGAAAATCATTCATAAGATTCAAAACCCCTCCACCATTTCTACACCTTCTCAATCTCGTTTAGAATCTCCTAAACAGAAGTCTGAAGTTGTAGAAACATCTCCCTCATCTCCTGAAGTAGTAAGGCAAGCACCCTCTCTAGATTACACTCCTGAGTCTCCCAAAGTTCATTCTTTGATACAACAATTGGAATAGATATCCATCTCTTCCAAGAAACCAGAGAGACCCGAAGTTTCTGAAGAAAGTGTTACTCCCTTATTACAACAACCTGGTGTACTGACTAGATTGCAAAGTGAAAGACTTGGGGTCACCCTTTCCATGTTCCCCACCCCTCCACGACGTAGGAAATTTACTTCATCAAGATCTGAATCATATACCAGCGAGATCACATCACCTTCCCATCCATTCACTTCCCCATCCACTTCTACTCAATCCACGACTTCTCACTTATCCACTTCTCCAAAGTACTACAATTAGTAGTACTAACCCAGTAGTAAGTTCTTCGCCATCTATACCTACTTCTGGACCGACCTTCCCATATTCTCAGTTCCCAACTCAAGTTATGGCCAATCAACCTTGGACATATCCTGGTGCTGTCCTAGTTGCAAATCCAAATGTACTACCAGCAAACACTTTAAAATGGCTTCCTAAGTATAATCCTGACGATGCTCTCCCGGCTGAAGAACATAGAAATAATTTTATGTTAGCCATGAATCTTAATGGGGTTTCACATGAAGATGTTGTAATTAGACTGTTTCCTTATACTTTCCAAGGATTTGTTGGGTCTTGATATTTTTCCCTTCCAGCGGGTTCAATTAGAGACTGAGATATTTTTCAAGAAGTTTTTCTTGCAAATTTTGGTGATGATAGGACCATAGCATCCTTGATCAATGATATTTCTAATTTGAAAGCTAATCCAAATGAAAAGATCATTGATTTCAAATCCAAATTTAGCAATTTTCTAAATAAAATCCCAGTTGCCTCTAAACCTGCTGTAGATGTACAAATAAAGTGGTATATATCATCTCTTCCTTCTAATATTGTGATTTTTGTAGATAGAGCCAATAAGGCTACCCTTGTAGAAAATATGAAAGAATCCCTATCTGTAGAAAGAAGAATCATAGCTTTGGAAAAGAGATCACAAATAGACGAAAGGAAGTCAAAGAAAGTAACATTTAAGGATGGCTCCAAGAAGAAAACTTCAAAGGACCCTTTCGATCTTGAAGGCCTTCAGAAAGTGTTAAAAACAATGTCTAATGAAATGGTTGAGATCAATAAATAGGTCGCTGAATCCTTTGCTCCCAAGAAACATTTTCGATCATTCAAAAGGAACCCTTCTTCTGCATCACAACCCCAAAACACGATTTCAAATAATGAGTCTGACCAAGAAGGAGAAGAAGATTTTCCAAACGAAGAGGAAGCTAAAACGAAAGAAGAAATTGAACTAAATGGGTTGTGGGATTTCATCCTCCAACTAAAGAAGAGGCACAAGCAATGCCAATGACTACAATAAGTAAAAACTCTGCTGACATGTCTATAAAAAATTAGAAGAAAAAAGCTGCTACTCTTGCAAAGGAGAAAACGATAGCTAAGAAATCTAAGACTAGCCAAACCGATCCTATTTCTCTAGATTCTCCAAATACCTCAAAAACATTGGTAATCTCAGATACAGTAGAATACAATATAGTGGAAGACATGAAAAATACTAGAGCTAACATCCCGTTGCATGAGCTTACTAAACTCAAGCAGCAACAAAAGATTCTATTAAGAGAGTTGAAAGAAATTATAGTATCTCCCCTGCCATCTACTATAGTTACTCAAATTGCCTACGATATGGAAATCCCTCCCTCATCCTCAAATAAAGTAGATCCTTTAGATCTAGTTCTGATTGGTGATAGGTTTATTTCTCATGTTCCTCCATTTCTGCTCACTTATGAAATTTTCAACAAGAATGTTCACAACTGCCTTATTGATTTAGGAGCCTCCTCAAATATAATGCCAAGAGATGTGTGTACCAAATAGAACATTACATCTCAAAAATATGCAGTACACATAGTTCAGTTAGATAGGACAAAAGTAGAGGTGGTTGGAGAAATAGCATCAGTTTCAATTAGGCTTTCCTCTAATCCAAAATTTTCACAAATAATTGATATTTTGGTGGTTGGTATCCCTGAATTTTATGGTTTGATTCTCAATAGGGATTGGTCTGAAAAGTTGAATGTTTATTTCGCAACTGATTGGTCTCACATGTGGTTTCCACACAACGGTAAACCAAACCAAATCAAGGCAGATTGAGAGAAATTCATGAAATATACAGTCACTGATCTTGATGGAAGCAATGAACCTTTTTCCTTCACTAATAATATCATCGGAAATTACTTAGCTGAGTCCTCTTTAGGATCCTTTAATGCTCAGAGGTCTCGCTTTTTAGATAACGCTTTAGTTTCTCAAATCGATTTTTTTTTCGCAAACAGATGCTTCCAAATGTCTAAATTTAGTAGATAAAGTTTCTAATAACTCTTTGTTCTGGACTCTCTATTTTAACAGTTCTAAATCAGAAGATGGTGTAGGTGCAGGATGCATTTTTATCAATCTGTAAGGAGAGAAAACCATGCTACCCTGCAGACTTGCATTCCAGTGCACTAATAATATCGTTGAATATGAAGCATTGATCCAAGGACTATATAAAGACATCGGTCTTAATGTCAAATACCTGCAAGTCTATGTTTATTCTGAAATAATTGTGAAACAGGTGAGAAATACAATCCATTGTGTCTTTGGGCACCTTAAACACTATCAATCTTTAGCTCAGAAATTGACTTCTCATTTTTCTGCTTTTAACATATCTTCAGTCCCTAGACTGCAAAATGTAAGTGTTGAATTACTTGCTAATGTGGCATCCAGGCTTATACCCTCAGAAGACTTTAGTCCAGACAGATTTTCAATAGAGTTAATATTTAGGCCATCGATCCCCGACAATGTAACAAATTGGAGAGTATTTAACAATGATGTGGATATAGTTAATTTCCTTACATCAGAAGGATCGTATGAAGAATAGATCATAAATGAACATGAGAATGATCTAGAAATCAAACATAATCATGATCAAAACCCAATCCCAAAGTCTGTGGTTAAGATGGAATATCTCTATGATCTAAAGGATAGGTTCAAGAGAATTATGAACTCCAAAACTCAAAGTTCTACTCTAAGATTTGAAGTAGTAAACCTAGGGTCAAATGAAAAACCTCAAAATGTCAACCTAGGTCTTGGCCTATCATCTGAAGAAAGAATATCATTCATTAGGTTATTGAAAACATATAAAGGCATATTTTCCTAAAATTACGTAGATCTCAAGACCTACGATACCTCTATAATTCAGCATACCATACCTATGACTTCGAATGAAAAGCCAATTCAACAGAAGCTTCACAAAATTCACCCAAACCTTGAGAGTCAAATCAAATTTGAATTGCACAAGCTTCTGAAGGCCAAAATAATCTTCCCTGTTAGAAATTCTAAGTGGGTATCGAATATGGTACCCGTAAGAAAAAAGAACGGTGATATTAGGATTTTTATTGATTTTAGAAACCTCAGTAAAGCTTGTCAAAAAGATATTTTTCCGTTGCCTACTATGGAACAAATATTGCAATCAGTTGCAGGTTTCGAGTTAATGTATTTTCTAGATGGATTTTCAAGATATAATCAAATTCTTCTTCATCCAGATGATAGATTAAAGACAACATTCAGGACCAAGTGGGGAACATATGCCTATCAGAAGATGCCTTTCAGACTCATTAATGATGGTGCCACATTTCAACGTGCTATGGACATTGCCTTCAAAGGTATAATTAATAAATCAATTGCTATTTACTTGGATGACATCACAGTCTATTCTAAGGATAGAAACAATCACTTAAGCAACCTAAAGCACATTTTCGAAAGATGCAAGAAATATGGCATTTCCTTAAATCCCAAAAAATCTTATTTTGCTTTACCAGAAGGCAAACTCCTTGGGTTTATAGTATCCAAGAAATGAATTTACATTAAACCTGATAGGGCCCAAGAGATTGAAAAGATTCCCCTCCCACACAATGAAAAAACCATGCAATCATTCCTAGGGCAAATAAAGTTTCTAAAAAGATTTGTCCTAGATTTTTCACAAATTGTCCTACCCCTTCAAGCGATGATAAGAAAAACACAGTTTCAAAATAAACAAGGATGAAAGAGAGTCATTTGAGTTGATTAAAAAATGCATTATTAATGATCCTTCATTGACAACCCCTGACTTTCTCAAACCTTTTTTATTATATACTTTTTCATCCGATACATCATATGCAACAGTTTTGACAAAATTGAACGATGAAAATATCAAGGCGCCCATCTCCTTTTTCAGTTATAACTTGCAAGGCGCCGAATTAAATTATTCAGCTGTCGAGAAACAAGCATTTGCTATTTTTAAAACTTTGAAACATTTCAGACCTTTTGTTCTTAAAACCCATACAAAGATAGTTGTACCTTACCCTGCAGTAAGACAACTATTGGTCCAAAGAGAAGAGGGGAGAAAATGGCTAATTGGGTGATTGCACTCCAAGAATATGATGTAGAAATCCGGCCAGCTAAAATTGTCAGGGGCCAAGGTTTTTGCAGAATGTTAACAAGAGCTTCCTAGTTACCACCACAAGAAGATCAAGGTAATTAAGTGCAAATATCAGAGGTAAGCCTCAATGATACACAACCACAATATGTTGATTTGAAATTTTATCTAAAAAATGGATATGCTCCTATGCATCTTAATTATAAAACAAAGCAAGCTTTAAGATTGAAATCAAATCAGTATGAGCTAGTCAATGATGTATTGTTTAGGAAAAAATATGATTCATTATTGCTAAGATGCCCGGAGAAACCTGAAGTCGAAAAGGTCATGCAGGAATTACATGATGGACTAGCTGGAGGACATTTTGGAGGAAATGCCACAACTCACAAAATCCTACATGCAGGATACTATTGACCAACATTATTTAAAGATGCACATGAATATGCAAGGAAGTGTAAAACTTTTCAAACCACAACCGGAAGAGAAAGAAAGCCAACATTCCCTTTACAACCAGTTAACATCCAACAACCATTCAAATAATGGGGATTAGACATAATTGGTGAGATTGTTCCTAACTCTTCCAAACAACGTAGGTACATCCTTACAGCTACTGATTATTTTATAAAGTGGGTATAAGCTGTCCCATTAAAGATAGCCAATACAGAAAACATCACAGACTTCATTGATCAATACATAATTACCAGGTTTGGATTACCCTCAACTTTAATGTTTGACAATGCATCTTACTTTTCTGGAAATACAATGGTAAATTTTTCTCTAAAGTGAGGTTTTAAGTAGAAATATTCAGGCAATTAAAATCCTTAAGGTAATGGATTAGCAGAATCAACAAACAAGAACCTCATCAGAATTATCAAAATGACTATTAATCAAAATCACTGGAATTGGCACAAAGCATTAACATTTTCTCTATGGGCAGACATGATTACTCATAAAGCCTCTATTGGTTCTTCTCCTTTTGCTTTAGTTTATGGAAAAGAAGCTGTTCTTCCCACAAACGTAACAATCCCATCTCTTGCTCTAGTACAATTCATCGATGAAAACCCTTCATCTTCTCTCCAGGCTAGACAATTTCAAATTCTCAAGCTTGAAGAAGAAAGAGAAAAGGCCAAAGCAACCCACTTCCATCATCAACAATTAGTCAAAGCTTCTTTTGACACAACTTCTGCCAGTCAAAAAACTCTTGAAGCAGGTGACTTGGTTCTGAAATGGGACAAAGCACACGAGGAAAAAGGTAGACATACCAAATTCCAAAGGCTATTTCTTGGCCCTTATCAAATCATTGAAAAAATTGGACAATCAATGTTTCTTTTACAATACTTGTGAGGTAACAAGGATTCTTTGCCCGTTAATGGGAAAATTTTGAAAAAGTACTTTTCCTAGGAGATAACCTCTTCCAATTTTGTAACAAATTTCTTTTTAGGAAAATAATGGTTAACTAGTATTTATTTTTGGCTTTTCAAAATAAAATCTTTGATAACATTTCTGTTTTTTGTTTTTATAAGAAAGTGAGAGTTAAAAGGAATAATTAAGGCATTTGAGTACTAAAGTAAACTTGATTTCTTTGGAAAAACTTGATCTTGCTTAAAACATTTATATTACAAACAAACTCTTATCTTTATAGAATATGAAGGTTTTGTTATCAGTCAAGAAAAGAATCTTTAACCTAGTAAGGACTTTCTGCAGATCGATGTCTTAAAAACTCTATCATTATCACCCAAAACTCTCAGAAGAGCCAATGATCCACCCCATCTGTTAAAAGTTTCCTTTTTCAGAGTGTAATTCTAAAATATATGACCTTAGAAGATAAAAAGTCTCATTATAGGCTTGTTTATCATGTTCATAGGGAAGTGATTAAACTGATATTACCAATACTGCATATCAAACAGGGTAATAGCCAGTGATCTCCTCGATCAGAAGACAAGGGGTCTCATCAAGAGCCAATCTGTTCAGTTTAGCTACAACCAGTGAATGGCATTGTCATCAATAGGTTACCACGCCTATACAATGTCTTTTAAGAAACCAAAAAAGAAAAAGATGACATTCAAAAAATGAAAAAAGTGACAAGGTCCAAGTGAGATTCAATCCAAGTGAATATCATTTTGAAATTTGAAAATTCATACAGATGGGATAATGAATCATTGTTGGTTAAAAGATAACCCTGTTGAGGCTATGAATGCCTGTTGGTAGCAGAGGCTCTATTTGTGATAAATGAGTAAAAACCAAAAAACTAATCTGCAGAAGATACATGCTATATTACTTTAAACCTTATTATTGGTTGATAAGAACATCTATACTTCTACTATAACAAGAGAGTAAATAAACCGAGCAAGTAATGATGATTCCAGAGAAATGTTGTTTACCTTATAACTCATGTAATCATTATTCTTATTACTTTAATTAATTTGAAAGTTTTTAGTTTTTTTAGAAAACTACTAGGAGATAATTGGTTCTCCCAAGTGAATCACCAATTGTTGTACTACGAAACAACCCCCCCAATTTATAAAGAAGACTAGTTAAGGCTAGAGTTATAAATGGGGACCCTTTTAAATTTTTAGGCTTAGGATAATAATACCTAACTCTAAGAAAATACCTAGCAAAACCTCACAAAACAAACTAAGGATGAATTCCACATCGCAAATCGCAAATCACACTTTTCTGCATGACTATCTTAAAACACCTTTAAAAAATTGTGATCTGCGATTAGGTCTCCCGCTGCGATAACCCAATAACAACACCTTGTCATTTTGCAATCGCATTTCGCACTTCGCAGAGTTCACAAGAAACTTAACCATGCCATTAGAATGACCGTTAGCTATTTGCGAAATGCGATATTGTGATATCCGCAATCGCATTTCACGTGATGAATCTAGTAGTGCTATATTGTATCCCTTTAAAGATTGCGATGTACGATTAAGAGCAGTAAAACGTGTGAAATAATTATGTTTTAAATACCAACACAAACGAATTGACAGGTTAATAAATATTTAGCGGCCCGAGGAAGGATAATCATTTTCCAAGTTATGGGTAGTTATAATCGAGTATCTCATTAAAACCTTTCTTACGATCCAAAAAAGAAGCTTTTAGTCTTAATTACCTGATATTGTTTGTGCTGATATATATCTTGTTTATTTCAGGCAAGCTACAAAAGACATGTCACTAAGAAAGGTGATGTAGAAACATACTAGGGAGACCATTGTTGAAACTGAGTTCACAGAGATGGCTCCTATCTTCACTGATATAGTTTGTGATGCTACCATAGGCGCAATAGCTTGAGAAGCGATTTACAATAGGCTGGAGGACGAGCGTCCTAAAATCACTGTCATGAGAGAAAAAAATGACTCAACAAGGCCTTCAGGACTTCAACACAGAGATGCTTCCTGTTCTTTCCTTCACAGGATAGGAGAAAGAGCGAAAATCCTCCCATACACAAATATGATCAGGTGGGTGATCGAAAACCTTATCATTGAAGATAGACAGTTCAAGAATTCAAGAATGGAGCTCATAGGGTCGTTCAGAGCAGAGGACTTGAAGAAAATGTACCACATACTTGACCCGCAGGATATCTATGACAACACATTTGTGGCTAACTTCGCAAAGAAGAACCCATACCTATTCAAGCTAATTCAGGGTTGGAGAGTGTTGGACAACAAATTCAAATATGAAAAATTAGGTATGTATGCTATAGCCTCTTTGGCAAACCCCTACAACTATGCAACAACCATGTTATGTATATTGTATGGGGTACCCAATAATACTAAATTTTCAATAGAATGGATAACTCTGATTGATGGCTGTGTTAATTCCCATATCATGAATTAGCCCTCCATCCTAGCTGGTAACCTAGCCACCACCATTACCGAATATCGATAGAAGAAAGCCTCCTCTTCAGATGACCTCCATCCGTTCTATTTTAGTGCCTACATTATGGATGTTATCTGTTTTTGCATGACATTTCCAACCATGGGTTGGAAATTGACCTTATAGGACCCCTACCCAATCCATCTCAGTCATAAACAAATATGGGAATCACATTACATACCTCACTTCTATAAGATATTTCACGTTGTTGTGTTGCCCCTACATCAAATAATTTTCAATAAGAAAGCCCCTAGGTTTTCCCAAGAAGCTACAGCAGACCTGTTTACTGTCGGCAAGTATTTCATTGAAGAATGCTTCACCTACATTAAGGTTATTGGTAGCATAGCCGATCCACACATCCTTCCTTTATATGTTTCTGATAAGTTATTAGCAAGAGAGATTGCCTACTAGACTGTGGGAAGGGGCCTGACTAAAGTTCTCAAAGACAACAATAAGTCATATGGCCCAATTTCCCTATCAAATGTGATTCTTTTGCTTTAGCTAATTTTGTTCATGCTACTAAGGAATCAACACATATGGAAGCCCTCATGCTTCATACATTGCCTAAGAGGCAATTTGATCCAAACAAAGTGGCATATAATGTCACTACTGGAGTAAAGATCAAGCCATACAACCATGAAGATAATTATTTTGAGGATTTGTTACAGTCGTCCGTATCCTTCAAACAAGCGTTTGAATGGGAAAAGGCAAATCTGAAACCCGAAGATTTTCAAAGATTCCAGGAATTCAAAAATGGGAGGCTCTCAGTGATCCCAATGCATCTACTAAAGCTCGAAGATAAGTCTACACCAAGCATCACCGTTGATGGTGGAGGTCCTAGCTCTCAAGTAGTGTCTCAGTTAAACACTGAGAAGACATCATACATAGGGAAACCCTAAGATGCAGACAACATAGCTGAGTCCAACAAGAAGTCAGCTAAGAAACAAGTGATGAGAACCCCAACTACAGAGATCAATTCAGAGGCCAAAATCAGTAGTTTGGAGCAGGAGTGGGAATCAGTTTAATCATAAATTGCAAGGCACTCCCAAAGCCTCAAATACCCAAGAAACAGAGGAATGTAAAACTTCTCTAAATGTTCATAAGGATATAGAGCCCAAGTCTATTGGTGAACAATCCAAGCCTATGGAGGAACAAGCGACAACGTCCCAGCATACTGAAATTATCCCTGCTCTGCCCACATTAGAAATTGTTCTGAAAGTAACTGAAATACCTCCACTTGATGTATTATATAGCCCTTTCCACAAGGCTGTAGTTAGAAGGTAGAGAAAAAGGAGAAGGTTAGATACACCCGAATTCATACCTGGAAAGGAGCCGATGGATGTTGTTTGGAAGGAAATTCATTTCAATCCGGCTGAGAACTTGATTAGACTATCACAGTTCACAGGAGCATACGCATTAGCCACTATGGACAAGGCTCCTAAGGTCTCTACTTCACTAAGGGAAAAAGAGGAGAGGATTGCGTAGCTCGAACAAGAGCTCGAGACAGAGAAAGCAAGCGCAAACAGGCAAGTGGCTAAGGAGCTCACACAATTGTAGCAAGACATGGAAGTCCTGAAAACAATCCATGAAGCCGATATATCGGCCAAAAACATGCAACTCCAAGAAATGCAAAAATCCATGGAACGATACAAGGATGTTACCACTACTGAAGAGTTTATTAAAGAGGCCTTGGAATTAAATTCCTTTCTGGTGAAACAATAGGAGTATTTCTGCCAGAAGATGTCACACATTACGCCCTATATGACTACTAGCGACCAACTGTCAGGTAAGGCAATCGACCAGAGAAAGGAGTTTAACGATTTAAACACCAGAATCTCTGAGTTCATCGAATGGCAGGAAATAGAAGATGGAAGGAAAGCCAATCTACCCGAGATTGAGGAAAATCTTAAAGAGATTCTCTTCACGGATTGGGATGTAAGAATCAAATAGGCCGAGCTAGTAGTCGCAAGGGCAGCCGGGGTATCAAAGAATATCATTAAGGCAGTGAATCACATCCTGTTCGCCACCAATGTCATTAAAGAAGGCAATAGGAAAAAAATGCCCGATTTAAATGTTCTGTATAAAGGTTGGCAAGAAAAGGAAAAGAGTCAGAGAGAGGCAATTACAAAACTGACCATGACCAATTGGGAGTCATATTGGAAGTATCTTGTTAAGCCACACAACTAGATTATGACTCTAAACTGTTCCCTTCATACAACTGAACGAATGCTGCCACCGCTCACTGATGCGATCTTCACAGGATAGCTCAGGACACATTTCGGGGCACCTCCTCAAATTCAACCGATGACCGATATTTGCGATTTAAAGGACAAGCTGGCAAACAACAAGTCGTCCTCTTTGTTCTGTTTATTTAGCCTCTGTTTATTTTTGGAGTTATTTACCTAGTTAGAAGGAAGGTTGTTTGAAACCTCCTCAAATTTTGTATAATCTATTTTTGCACGAGTTAGAATAGTATTTATACCCTTGTCATGCATTTATAGAAGGGTCTAGAATTTTATCAAAAACATTTGCAAAGAATGCACTATTGTAAGTTTGTGAATGCTTCGGTGAAATTATGGAACATGATCGTTTCTTTTAGATATTAGACTACTTTCCTTTGTTGATGCACTTTTGTATTCTTGGGAGACAATTTGATTTGAAGAAAGAAGTTGGTTTATGTCATTTGTCAAATAAGCAGGACTTCACACATATGGTACTATTATCTTGTACGATTGATTCTGTTTACATTTAATTAGTGGTAAAACTTTACTTTCATGAATTATATGTGAGATTTATTGTTTCTGTTAAGCGTTAATTGCACTTTTGTATGAAGCCTAGCTAGAATTGTGATTTTCATATATAAGTCATCACATATGCGATATATTTTATAGATTTCTTTGACTAAATATTTAATCAAAGGAATTATCTTTTACGTTATCGTCTCTATTTAATCGTGTTCAATATTTACTATCACATGTTAAACAAATATCTTTGTAGATCACATACCACACAGGAATACCCGAGTTTATATTAGAATAAGTTAGTTAGAGAATTGCATCATAGAATAGTTCACTTAGATTATCATTATTCTATTGCAAACACTCATGAACCACCCACTCTCATCTTAAAACTCACACTAGGAAACTCGTCCCATTATCCCCAGTCAGAGCCACCACTTTAAACAGAAAGGGAGATGTCTTAAGGTCCGGACCGAGTGGTTATCCCCCATGTTTTGGCAACATAATTCTGAGGCCACAACAGAAAGTTAAGTACAAATATGTGACAAGCAAGTGTGACACAAGGAAGTGTGCCAGAAGAAGAAGTGTGTCGGATGAAGAAGTGAATTATGCCAAAAGAAGCGCAATTATGATAGAGTAGTGCATTGTGAAGTTCGAGCACAAAGGGAATAAGTACATGATATTCCAAAGGAAGTGCAGATAATGATGACCATGATAGGGAATAATTGTGGCATGGGAATTTCCATGATACCCCAAAGAAGATGAACAATTACAATCAACAAAGGTGAGGTAAGTGAAGATTAAAATGCACATTTGAGCAAATAAAAGAGGAACACAAAATCATAAGAAGAAAGGTGAAGAGCTCATGGAAGTTGGATAGTAAACCAATAAAGAATAAATATGACCACATTCATTAATGTCAATTAGCCAATGGTTTAATAATTAGGAAGTTTGTTATTGATATAATGAAGAGCCAAGTAAAACACCAAGAGAGCAATATGAAATTTGTATAGGTATTTTTGACTCTCAATAAGAATGTATAAATGATGTCATTGGGACTTATTATGATTTTTTTCTACATTGTTGTGAGAGATAGAATGCTTAATTGTTGTCATAGTGCATTCTAATTTAACCACATTCTTACAAATCATTGGAACAAAAATTGGGCATGCCAGACCCTTTATTGTGCCAACTCATATTAGATAAATGTTATAGTCTTTGTAAGAGTGAGCTAAGTAAGATGAAGGTTCAAAGAAGATGACATAGCCATGGGAGAATAATTAAGAGGAAATATAGTTAAATGGTAGTGAACAAAAATTGCAAGGACTTAGGAGAAGAACAAAAGAGTTTGAATATGGTGATAAAGTTGCAGAATCCAAAGGAGAAACTCAAAAATAGAAGAAGAAATAGATGATGAGGATGAATTCAAGGAAGGACATCTTGCAGAACAATTTGTAAATTTTTTGAAGACTAAGAGGGAAATGAAGTTTGAGGTTTAACAATATGTAAGGTATTGAAGGCAAAAGAAATACTAGACTTCGTCAACAAATACAAATTACCTTGGAAACGAGGTGTTCCTCCCTGGTTCCTCAATTTCAATCCTTTCTTGACTCACAAACATAGATTGGGAACATCTATGCATCATGGAATGGTCTCCTAGTGATAATTCTCTAGCATAATAGTACAATATACTATCTATTTCCTCTCCTTCCACCCTTGAGAGGGTTTGGTTATATAGGCTATTCCTAGATATAGGAGGATGTATTCAGTCACCTAGGGCCGACATGAATTAGGAAAATTATATAATAATCGACCCTAATGAAATTCATGGCACCTTCATTGGAGCTGATCATCTTAGGAAATCAAAATTCTAGAACTTTGAGTCATCATCACTCCATGAACAAAGGCATCATATGTAGTTTTAGAATTCCATGACAAGTTTTGCACTAGGGTGGAGTGATGATACATAATGATAAGGGGAAAGGAAAGATGAAGCACATAATGAGAAAAAACAAGGGTGAAGGAGATTAAATTCAACCTACAACTGATGTGAGCTGAGATAAGGTCTCTCTCAACACAATGAAGTGGAAAATAAGGTCATAACACCAATATAGATGATTTTGATTGTTAAAACTTATCATTGATGTCAAAGGTTAGGGAGAGACACTAATGTGGATAGTGTATTAGGGGGTGGCCTTATTTTCATGTCAACTTAGCAAATAATACAATTAAAACCAATTATGCCAAGTCTGCCTCATCAAGAGCACAAATATGCATGTATAAATAAGACATTGGTAAGCACATTAGTATATGGTATCAAATTGATAATATGAGGTAAGAAATAAGAAGTGCGAGGAGAAAAGAAGAAAAGTAGAAGAGGAGGAATGCCAATAATTGTAAAATAAAAGGCTAGAGTAAAGAAGAGATTTGAGGTGCAAGTAATAAAGCAACGGTGAGGGGCAAGCAGTATGCTTGAGGCATGAAAGAGATCTAAGGTAAACATTCTAAATAATTCTAAAAAACCTCAAATTTACGTATAATGTGAAATAGCTTACAAATATCCTTTTCCAAGCTGCCTATGTTAGTTAATGTATGAAGATTTTGGTGTCAATAGATGGTCTGTCTATCATACCCTCAACATATCAAGGTTTCTCCAAAAGGAGAGTTTTGCAGATTTATTAATATCTTGGTATAGAGAAGCCCCTAGGAATAGATGTGTGTTGTAGCTACTACAATCCCCCTCTAAATTTTTTCTCATGCTTTGATTTTGGAGCCTCCCTTCGGTCATGAGAATTGTCATTTTAAGATATTAAGGTCACCCCTATTGTTATTTCTCTTAGTTTCAAGTTTTCTTCTTTGAGTACTAAGTGTCGACACTTCTCACTCTTGCATGCCTAACTTGTGATATCTTAACTATGCACTCCCTTAAACAACTACTAGGAACTTAACGATGACAGTCAGTCCTTGTCGACAATAACTGTCCAACTTCTAGAGATAGACAATGGACATTTTTGAAGATAGCTTTAGGCATGCCTTGATGACACTAACTGCAAACCTTGATCTGAGGATTGTGTAGTTCCTTATGGAAATGCACTGTGCAACTCCTTATTAGAGTGAACTACGCAACCCATTGTGATAGGTAGTTGCACAATCAATTGTGGAAGAAAACTATGCATTCCCTTGTGGCGGTGAATTACACACTTCACTAAGGAAACCAACTGCGCAATCTCTTGTGGTAATGAACTGTTATAACCTGCCTCCTCCCACATTTACCCACTTTCACTGGTTTTCCCGGGGTAAACATGAGTTTAGGGTCACTATGATAAGACTCAACCTCCTATATAACCTTAAGGAAATGGATTCAATAACTTAAGACTTTATTGACTTCCCTCATGTGTTATAGAACCTCCAGGAGATACCTAACCTCTCCAGGTGTCCAACCCCTGAGCTAAATCTCTTTTTCACTTACCTAGAGCCTCAGTCACTCACTTGACAAGGCCTCGAAGCGACTGTAAGGCTCCAGTCAATCCCATAAGCCTGCTTCCCAATGGCTGTGGACTTTTCTAGTTAGTTATGTGTTAGTGACCCCAAATCCTGGGCTCTTTTTTTCGGGCTAGGACTCAAGCCTCTACCCAAAACTTAGTGAAACTTCCAAAAATGATAAATAACATAGAAAAAAGATTCTAAAATAAAAACTTGAAGAAGGACTTGACTTGAGCCCTCCCAACGAGGAAAAACACTTCGTCAAACACATAGTAAACATGCAACCTACAAGTCATGAATGCATATCTGAACATAGGGATCTGAAACTTATCTGGTTTAACAAGAGGGACCAATGCCCTCTCACAATAGTTGTCATAACACCAATTAGGTCATGCATTCATTAACCAGAAATTCATTAATTAAAATGTGATAAGATCCATACTTAGATCTGTCATATAACCATGATTATAACCAAGATATAATCAGATAGATACCAATGATAGAACAACCATTAAAGCCACATAATAACGAGCATAATTACTCATCAAATACAAGTGAAACTTAGCTCTTATTAACCATATGAAAAAGCCAACCAAGTCAAGGACTTCCACGTACCACTCGACCATAGATTGGGCTAAACCAATTATTTCTTTTAGCCAATCACCCTTGTTCCATATTCCAAGCATGAATGTGGGATCTCATGGGATAAACAAATCCATAAACAACTAAGGGAATCTAGAGCTTAAAACACCTCCACCCTCACGATACTGTGATCTCATCTAAACCGGTCCAGAGATCACAAAACCAAACCGAGCTTGGATGTCTCAAAATTCCTTCACCATGCCTTGAGGAATTTTACTGTATCCATCCACCTATTGAGGGATTCTCGAAGAAAACCATCTCCACCCGCAGCCCTTGGGGATTTTTCCTGAGACCACCTCACCCAGATCCAAAACCTTCCGGAAATCCAAAACTCAACCAAGAAAGAATCCCATCACACCATGACTATATAAAAATGGCAAGGCAAGTCTAAACCATTGTTGGAACCCAAAAAAACCCATGCCAATGACAACAAAGAAACCAAATACACATATGTATATACCATGCATGCCAAAATTGGCTAGGAAATCATACATGCAACCTCTTACCCACAAGTATTCCTACTGAAGGCACCTTATCCAACCTTTCCTCGCTTGATCCTTTCTTTCCTTGTCCTTCCTTTGTTTTCCTTTTCCTGTATTTTCTTTCCTTGTCCTTTCTTTGCTTTCATTGTCCTTCCTTTGCTTGTTTTCTTTCCTTCTCCTATTGGTTCTCTTCTCCTCTCTAACACTAAGTCCAAAATGAAACTGACAGAAGGCCCCAAACTGATGCTATGATTTCTTTTTATTATTGACACCTCTAATTTCTTCATTTTAGTTAATTTTCCTTTAAATTTCCTCCTCACATGCAACCTGTGACCTTTCACCTCCCTTTTCTCCTATTTCCCTTTTTTTTCATAAATAAAATACCACTAATGCCTTTTTTCCTTTTCAAAGCCTTTGCCATTGCCTTTGCCAGTTTTCCCTTAGCCATAATACACAACAAGTGAAGCCCACTAGGATACTTTGCCCCACATTCATCTTGGAATATGTGTCCCATGATCTTGGTCTTTTTTTTCATTTATTAACTTTATTACATGAACTTGTAACTTGGGGCTATTACAACTGCGCAATTCCCAAAGTTAAACAATCATGCATCCCTTGAAAATAGGAAGTGCTAGTGAACTGCACAGTTGTCGGAGTTAGACAATTGCACATCCCTTGAAAAAATGAAGTGCACACTTCTTAATAATAGCCCATGCGCACTTCTAGATGGGAGTGTGGCATGTTTTTCAAAGTTGCT
Source organism: Pinus taeda (assembly GCA_000404065.3). NCBI lineage: Eukaryota > Viridiplantae > Streptophyta > Pinopsida > Pinales > Pinaceae > Pinus > Pinus taeda. The sequence continues at coordinate 12,736 of APFE031193572.1, read as the reverse complement.
ATCTTTACATGTGTTAATTAATTAAGTTTATCTCCTTGATTTTAGGCATGCACACTCAAAACCCTAACCATAACTTCGTGAGTACTCATCTATATAACAACATCCTAGAGCTAATTCTCACTCTTATCTTTGGATCTCTACCTATTCTCGTGAGCATAAGGATATTTTCATTTCATTTGCACCACTTTTTTGGGTAAGTTTCTTAATTGTTTCTTTTTTTATGAAAGGTTTTATAAGTGTCATTTTTTTGCTACTTTTAACATAGCATGTGTAATTTTAGCTATTATTAACTACTTCATGTGTTGTTTTAGTCTTTTATGTTTCTTTTCTAGTGTCATTTCACATTTAGTGTCTTTTCGTATGCCAATAGTCATTGTTGTTGATGTATACAAGTACATATTTATATTCTGACTTTCATTGTTATTCTCACTCAATGTGAATGCATACTTGGGTAAGTCTTGAACTGCCCCACATCCTTACTTCACCTTACTCCCTTCAGTTTGCAGATCTTGAAGCTTGCAGTATGTTAGAAGAAACTACACAACTCCCAAATCCTCCCTCTCTCTCCAACTGTGAATTATGAAATTCCAGTGAAGATATGGACTTTCCTTACCCACTGTGATTGCAAATTGCACAATCCTAGGCCCTAGTTGTGCATTGTGCATTCCCAGGCAGCAGTGAGGTCTCCCTTGTCCACTGTTACTACGAACTGCCCATTAGGGAAGCCTCTTTCTATCAACGACTACACATTGCACAGTCATAGGCCATAGTACCTCTTTCTTTCTCACTCAACCTACAGAATCCTCCCTCACCCACTATGCAATGCACATTTCGAGTGACTAGTGAGTCATTTTTGCCCCTCTTGTGCTCAAGCATTGTACAATTCCCCTTCTTAGTGGCTATCTTCTGCTTATGATTGATTGATAGATTAGTTGATCTTTTGTGGAAATTTCTTGTTGTTTCCATGAGTGCATCTATTTCACTAGGTATTACAAACATAGATCATATCAATATTTCATCATCCACCAATACCATGCCTCCAACTACCAAAAAAGGTCCATTAAAGGAGGTTATGGATAACAATACTGAGAATGTCATGGACAATACTTTGGTAGGAGTGCCCATATTTTCAGACACTCAATTCTTTATTGATAAATCTTGTACTATTACATGGTTGACCATTAAGGATATTTTAAATATGAAGGAGTTCCAATAGGATCTAGAAGATAAGGAAGTTTACAAAAATGTTAAGAAACCAGGGTTCCACAAATTTGCTTGTGGGTATCCTACGCTACCTTGTGGTGATGCAATTAGATGGATATTATAGGGTCTAGACACCAAGAACATGGTTCTTAATAGTGTTAGTGGGAAACAACCTACCTCTTACCAGCCACATGAATTACCCAAGCCTGAGCAACATTTGAATTCCCATTTTTATGCAGCTTGGAGTTATTTGAATACCAAATAAGTGATTAAGTCATGGTGGAAGGAATCAACTAAGTTTCTCCAGAATGCAGATGGTATCTATAGGACTAAGTCTCTCAAGAAGGTTCATCAGTAGTTGATGGCTATGTGTTGCAAGATAGATGGGTGGAAGAACATTTAATTCAATGACGAAGTTTGGATCTTCATGCTTGATCCACTTGTCATAGAAGGAAAAGTATTTAATTGGGAAAATGTATTGGCCCAATAGTTGAATATTAATGTGATTAATGTGAAAGAACCACCACAAGCCAAGAAACCACAACCTTGGATGGTATTTGTTCCCACCATGAGTTCCTAGGTCTAAGTTGGAAGTGGATTCTAAGAGAACTCCCTATCAATGTTCTTTGCAGGTTATTTTTAGAATATAGCTTCAAAGGGGTTCATGAAAAGCTTGCTCATCACTTTTTCATTGTATTATATCAGATGATATTTGAAGTAGAAGCCCCTTTCATGTATGATGAGGCTAGAACACTGGTTGCAGAGATAACATATTTGTTTGCTTCACCTCAAGGGACATACCTTAGAGTGTTTGGTTTGTAGATGCCTCCACATCTCATGCAAAGGTATGTGACCAATAAAGTAGTCATGCAAGAGGTTGGATACCAACTTATAATAGGTATATCTTAGTTGTTACAGAAGAAGAATAAGGAACCTTGGCCTTCCTTTCCTCTGCAAGTGGGGTCTTATGAGCTCAATAGCTTGAAGGCTACAAAAACAGAAGTTGAGTAACTTATCTGCCTTAATTTTGGTGACATGAGTTTTCATATATATGATCCCATGTGTGTGTGTAAACAACACCATGTTACTTTTCATTTTTCCTGGTCATATAAGTCTCATTGCCAAGAATAAGAATAAAAAATAAACAATTGGTACAATGCTTCTGGAGCACATGCACTAGGTGATGAGGCAGGCCCTTCCAATATAGTTCACAAGCAGGATGTTTTCCAGGAAGGGAATCAACAAGAAGTTCCCACTCTAGTGAGAATTTCCAAGCCAAAGAGGAAAGTTGTGCATGATCCCGAGGCAGAGATGAGCTTAAAGTTTAGAGCATATCCTAATATTACGAAAGGGGCCATTGAAGCTGGAAAGAGGAGAAAGGAGTTTGAGGAATCAAGGGAGAAGCAATAGGGGTAAGAAAAAAAACAAAGAAGAGGAGAAGAAAAAAGAAGAAGAATAGAAGCAAAAAAAAGAACAAGAAAAGAAGGAAAGAGAAGACATGCAAAAAAGACAGGAAGAACTAAGAAAGAAGGAAGAAGAGGAAACTAGAAGGAAATATGGTGGAAGCAGTTAGAAGAAGAAGAACAATAAAAGCAGTTAGAATAAGAAGAAAGGAAAAAGAAGCAGGATGAAGAGCTTGTAAGAGATATAGATCAAGATATATAGGCCCATGACATAGAGGATAAACAAGAGGAGGATGACCAAGAGGAAAATAGTGTGCCTATTGCATAATAAACCAGCTATCAACCTCCACCTCCTCTTACTGGTGGCCACATCCAATTCAGTGAAATGGGAATATCTTCTCTACAAGATGATTTGGTCATGGATATTTACAATATTACTTCAATCAGCTCAAGAACATAATAGCGCAAGAAAGGCAAAGGTACTTTCCAAATGACCTTGTTCATCCCGTTTCCATCCACACATAGAAGGTAATTATTCCAAACACTAGGAAGAATATGAGAAAAGTCACAACAACAAATGAAACCTTTGCAGAAGCTACAAAACTAAACATTGATATCTTGATGAAAGAAAATGAGAAATTAGAAAAGGAGCTATCTTTCGCAAGACAACAAATCGATCATATCCTCGTTGAGAATCAAAGGTTATCTTTTGTTAGTTCTAACATGAAGGAGCTACAAGTAGCAATATTTGAGGAAATCCAGTCATTGGGAGACACAACGTGACAATTATATGAGGAAATGATCACCCTTCATAAGATGGTAGTGCCCTTGCATGCAATACAACAGTGATCATGAGAGAATATATAAGTTTAAAGATATTTTATTCAACCATTGATGTGATCCAATAAAGGGGCACTAAGAATAGAAATGCACCATCAAAGTTGGTCAAAAAGACAAGGCACAATGCTTAGTTATAAATATATGAGGTCAGGATACTTATACAGGGTAATAAACAACTCAACACTTACGTAACCGACACCATATCTGCCTACTCATGGCTGTATCATGGGTTGGACCCCTTCGTAAGAGTGCACAAGACACCTTCTGTTAGATAATTTGTGGAAACAAAGGGGAGAAATGTTGTCAGGAAGGAGATCGAATAATTCTTGAGAAACTTGAGACAGGTAGCTATTAAGGAAGATTTAGAGATCAAAAAAGATAATATTATACAATTTGCAGCTGGACCTCCAAGCTAAATATGAAGTTGTTATTGTTATGGAACAATGTTCAAATTGGTTCCAAGGCCATTTATCCTAATGCAATGGAGGGAAGAGTTAGATTTAATCCACATCTTCCATCAAAGGTTGAAAACATAGCAACGCAATATAGGGCTTGGTACCAATATGTCACATTATAACTACATGTAGAGGTTATCGAGCTATAGTTTGCTCGAACTCAAACATGATGTATTATTTTTTTCTTATTAGGCTCTAGCCACATTTTTGTCTTATGTAATTTTGTATTTTGAAAAATAATAAGAAATGTAAATGCTAGTGGAAGTCCAAGAGTCACATGGGGAACATGAAAAGTCATTAGGTAGAATAAGGAAAAAAGAAGCTCAAGTGTCATGAGGGAGTTCAAAGGTCACAGGGGAATGTGAAAGGTCACCTCATTTGTTATAAATAAACCTTCATAACTCAAGCAAAGGGCTTGGGACTTAGGATTTGGAGCATTGGCTTCTCTAGCTTAACACATGACAGAATATCATTCTTTGGAGAAGTAAGTTGCAGCTTCACGTTCCACTATTGGGGCTATTGTCATATCATTGTATTGTGTACTTGGAACTTTCACTTAATTATCAGAATCTCTCATAGCCAACCCACTTTCATGCATGTATCATGGATATTGTAAGAATATTCTTTAATGTCTACTGTATATGTTGTTTTACACATGCTAAGGTAAATGAACTATTTTGTTGGCTTTAGTATATATCTTGTTGAATGTGTGTTGTATTTTCTTTCATGATCATTATTATCTTTTGAACTATTTTGCAGGTTAACTAACGATTCTTTTTATGTATGTGTGGGTCTCATTTAGATTAGTATTATTACTTTTCTTTAAGGGGCTCTATCTTTTCCCTCCTGTGAAGGAACCTTTTATGCATTACAATTGATATTCCACAAAGCTTTCTCACTTGTTGTCCTTGAAGTTATGTGCACAATCTCTTATGTTGTTTATTGCAACTAAGGCACATCTTTCAAGATCATAGTTATGGTGGCCTGACCTATTATCTGGATGGGGCTCCTACTTCAAATGGTGTGAGGTCTAATTGGGACTTCATACTAGGGAGAACCCCTCCCCATTGTCGACATCCAACATCGTCAACAATATTTGACACTAGAAGGAGGGCTAGTTGCCAAGTTTATCCCATGAAGTATGGTTTCAATGTCTCATCTTAAATATTTTCCTCCCAAAATCATAATCCCGAGATGTTTTTCTAAGACTGCAAATTTGAAATTTCCCACCTGAATAATTCCTAACTTGTCAAATCTAAAGTTTAATGGAGAGGGTGAAACAACCATCCTTTAGCACACCCTTCATTTTCTTGAATTTTGTGATTCTTTTGAAGTTAATTGTTAAGATGTTTCTTGTAGGTTGTTCATTCTCACTCTTGAAGGCTGTGTCAAACAATGGTGTCTTACATTTCCGACCAATTTGATTCATCCTTTCAAACAACTTGTCATGGAGCTTCATCAAGCTTTGGATAGGTATGATTATCAAATTGTATACAAGAACATTATCTGACTCATAATGAAATCTGATGAATCCTTGTAAGATTTTATTGATCACTTTATTCACTTTTTTTAAGAGTTTTTAGTGGAAGATATGGATTGGGATTTATGAATGAAAAATTTCAATATTTAATGTGTATTTCTTTGGAACCCCTTGAATTTGAACCTCTTATGAGTCTCCCAACTTTTCTTAGTCATGGAGCACTTGAAATTTCAAAGGAAGAATCTAATATTTCTTTTGTTCCTTCTCCCTCTCTTATTTCTTCATCAAAAGAAGCAGTACCATGTAACAATGTTGAAGTTGGAAAACTTGAAGATCAGATTGTTGATCCATCTGTCCCATCTCCATCCTCCCCTCGTAATAAAAATTTGAATTCTTGTTTGATTAATCTTGAATCTAATTTGATTTATGACATTGCTTCTTCAAGATACACCTCTTGTTCTCTATCAAATATTTCTAATGATCCTCTTTATCTTGATTCACCTGATCAACCTGTTCTACGAGTTTTTCTTGATTGTTACGATGATCAAGCACCAGATGATGAGGAACAAGAGGCTTATGTTATTTTTTTATGATGGTTATGTGTGGGCTTCAAATTGTGAATAATAATATGTCACCATATATGATATTTCATCCAATTATTCTTTCCCCTCTTCACCATTAACAAACTATTCATCATTTCCTGATGTGTTTAATGAATCTGCTACACCATTTTTTCCTTCAAATGTTTATTATTCTTCCATTGCTAATATTAATCATAATAAGGAGTGGTGTGGTGTTGGTTTTCAACTAAAAGAGGAAATGGTGGAATCCATTGTTCATGATATGTTTCATTCCTCATCTTTGATATGTGAAGAATATTTCATAACTCTCGGTGCACAAGCAAGCCTGTCTTTTGATTCATCCAACCATGAAGAGTCCTTGGACTTGAATGTGAAATATGATCTATCTAACATTCTTAATGTGTTCATTGATACCTCTAGTGGTGATTTTGCATATTCATTAGATGATATTTCCAAGCCACTAGTATTTAATGATTCATCATTCGATAGTTTTGAAACTTGCCAAGAAGTCGAGGCACTTCAACCCTTGCTGATGGTTATGTCAGGATCTCGCGATATGGGAAATATTTCCAAAGAAGGTTAGATCAAAGTTCCCTTGGGGGATAATCTTCATATTTTGACTAAACATGGTGAAACTGTATCTCTCTCTCAATTTCAAGATTCTTCACTTAGTTGTTTTTCATATCATGATCCGATTGTCGAATGGTTAGAAGAATTTTTATTGGCAAGCTCTTTTTCTAATAACAAGCTTCAATCTTTCTTGATATTTTACAAGATTAAAGGTATGAATAAATGTAATTCCACGAGAAGATGCTGAGACTTGTGGGAACATCAAGACACAATGATAGACTGTTTAGCACAAGCTTTTTTGTTATACTTTCCGCTAATGTTTCTGGCCTTCAAGTCTTAGAGTGAGTCTTACTAATTTATCTTTTTTCATTTTCACTTGGCTTGATTATGGTTTTTGCTACTCTTACCCTCATCTTTGCAAGTCAAGTACTGCTTCTATGGTTACCTTGGAAATTTCACTTTACGTAATCCTAACCTCCTTTTGTTAGATTAGGAGTAGATTTCGCATGGTTTTCTTTCTTACTTTCTTGGATCATTGTTTCTTCCATTCACCTTTTTCTTTTACACTTCTCTTTTGATATTGTTTATAATAAGCTGTGGTTGAGACCTATTTTGTTGGATTTGAAAAGGTGTGGAAAAGTTTAAGAGGACACTGTAAAACTATCAATGCTTGGTAAACTGTCAGTCCCCTTCTTTTCCGGGGCCTTATATCTTTAGGAGTCAGTGATACTTCGATGGAAAATATGTTTCTTTCTCAATGAAAACCTTAGTAGTTCTATGATGCTCGTATCTATAATAAAATTTTCTTCCTTGGATCGAACTTTTATATATTTGGTTGTTTTTAACATGTCAACTCGGTCGAGTAGAGAAGGGAAAGGAGGAAACATAAGTGAGCTAACCTAATTAAGAGGTATATACTTAAGAGTCTCTGTAAAAAAAGGAACAACCTCTCATGCCCATTAAATAAGTCAGGAACTCTCTTCCACCCGTGGTGATATAAACGTTGATTAAATTCCAATGAGAATAAATTTATAAAATAAACAACGAGTGAAAGAAGAGAAAGGCTTCCTATGCAGAGAGGTGAAGAAAGCAACTTCACTGGGGTATTGAATAGGCTTGCTGATAGCGAAGCAATGCTTGTGATTCCTTGAAGTGACTCTGCCGGGGTACTGAACAGGCTTGTTGGCATTAGTGCAACACCAAAGATGATATTAAAACTCTCACATCTTATACTCACACTTTTACATACTCCTAACCTCTAATCGAAATGATTAAAGTTCGACTAAGTTCTATGAATTTTTTAAGCTAGTTATAGGGATAGAAGAGATTACATCTGTAATCGAGATAAGTAGAGAAACTATGGTGATCTACTATTTGAAACAATACTTATTAAAATCTAGACTTAGTGTGAAAAGTTAAACCCAAATAGAGAAGTTGGAGTTCTTCTAGTTTATCGCCAGGTGTTGTAATTGCTACAACCCCCCTCCGATTTTTTTCTCACACTTTGATTTTGGAGCCTTCCTTTGGTCACGAGAATTGTTGTTTTAAGATATTAAGGTCACCCTTGGTCTTATTTCTCTTAGTGTCAAGTTTTCTTCTTTGAATACTAAGTGTCAAAACCTCTCACTCCTTCATGCCTAAATTGTGATATCTTAACTATGCATTCCCTTAAATATCTATTGGGCACTTCATGATGAAAATCAGTCCTTGTCGACAATAATTGTCCAACTTCTAAAGATAGGAAATGAAAATTTTGTGAAGACAAGTTTAGGCATGCCTTGATGATATTGATGGCAAAACTTGATTTGAGGATTGCGAAGCTCCTTGTGGCAATAAACTGCGTAACCCCTCGTGACAGGAAATTGTGAAATTAGTTGTGGAACCAAACTACTCACTCCTTTGTGGTGGTGAATTGCATGCTTCATTGGGACAACCAACTGTGTAGTCTCTTGTGACAATGAACTACGCAGTTCCCGAAGTTAGACAATTATGCAACCCTTGAAAATAGGAAGTGTGCACTTCCCTATGATAGACCATATATGCTTCCTAATGGCAGTGTGGCACGTTTTCTATGTGGTTATCTTTACATGTGTCAATTAACTAAGTTTAGCTCCTTGATTTTAAGCATGCATGCTCGAAACCCTAACTCTAACTTCATGAGTACTATATAACAAGGCATCCTAGAGCTCATTATCACACTCATCTTTGGAGATCTACATATTATCATGAACACAAGGAGCTTTGGTTTCATTTGCACCACTTTTCTAGGTAAGTTTCTATTGTCACTTTTTGCTGCTTTTGTTTTCGCTTTTGTCACTTTTGCCTTTGTAACTGTCTTTTTTTACTGATTTTCACATAATGAGTGTTATTTTAGCTATTATTGGCTTCTACATGTGTCATTTTAGTATTTTATGTTTCTTTTCTAGAGTCGGTTCACATTCCATGTCTTTTTGTATGCTAATAATCATTGTTGTTGATGTATGTCAATACATGTTTGTCTTATGACTTTCATTGTTCTTCTCTCTCAATGTGTATACATACTTGGGTAAATATTGAACTACTGCACATCCTTGCTTCACCTTTCTACCTTCAGTTTTCAGATCTCGAGCCTTGCCTTATGTCATAAGAAAATGCAGAACTCCCAAAGCATCCCTCTCTCTCCAACCATGCATTTTGCAATTCTAGTCAAAAAATGGACTTGTCTTACCTACTGTGATTGCGAACTGTGCAATCCTAGACCCAATTGTGCATTGTGCATTCCTAGCTAGTAGTGAGGTCCCTCTTGTCCACTGTCACTATGAACAGCATAGTAGGGAAGCCTCTTTCCATGAGCAACTGTGCATTGTACCATCATAAGCCATAGTACCTCTCTCTTGCTCACTCAGCCTAAACAATCCTCTTTCAGTCACTGCATAATGTGCATTTCTAGTGACCAGTGAGTTGCTTTTTCCTCTATTGTGCTCCAACATTGCACAATTCCCCTTCCTAGTGGTTATCTCTTGCTTGTGATTTATTTATAGATTAGTTGATCTTTTATGGAACTTACTTGTTGTTTCCATGAGTGCATCTATTTCACCAGGTACTGTAGACAGATCATATCAATCTTTCATCATCCTCAAGCACCATGCCTCCAATTACCTAAAAATGTCGATCAAAGGAGGTTACAGATAGCAGTACTGAGGATGTCATGGAAAACAATTTGAAAGGAGTGCCCATCTTGTCAAACACTCAATGCTTTATCGTTAAATCTTATACTGTTACATGGTTGACCATCAAGGATATCTTCAATACGAATGAGTTCCCGTAGGATCTAGAAGATAACGAAGTTTATAAGAATGTTAAGAAATCAAGGTTACACAAAGTTTCTTGTAGGTATATTTTGCTACCTTGTGTCGATGCAATAAGATGGATACTATAGGTTCTAGACACCAAGATCATGGTGCTTCATTGTGTTAGTGGGGAACCATTTTCCTCTTACCAACCACATGAATTACACTCGTACTATAAGTTACCCAAGCTTAAGCAACATTTGCATTCCAAGTTTTATATAGGTTGGAGTTATTTGAATACCAGAGAAGTGATTAAGTCACGGTGGCAGGAATCGACTAAGTTTCGCCAAAACACAAATGGTATCTATACGACTAAGATTCTCAGGAAGGTTTATCAGTACCATATGGCTATGTATTGTAAGATGTATGGGTGGAAGAATACTGAATTATGTGATGAGGGTTGGATCTTAATGCTTTATCCACTTGTCACAGAAGAAAAAGTATTCAATTGGGCTCAATTGTTGGCCCAACAACTGAAGAATAATGTGATTAAGGTGAAAGAACCACCACAGGGTAAATAACCACAATTCTAGATGGTATTTGTGCCCGCCATGAATTCCCGGGTCTAGGCTGGAAGTGGAATCCAAGAGAACTCCCTATCAATAAGTTACTATCAGAATATAACTATAGAGGAGTTTATGAAAATATTTCTCGACATTTCTTCATTGTATTATATCATATGATCTTTGAAGTAGAAGCACCTTGCATGTCTTATGAAGCTAGAACAATAGTTACAAAGATACCATATTGGTTTGCTTCACCTCAAGGTACATAGCTTAGAGTGTTAAATTTATGAATATCTCCACATATCATGCCAAGGTATGTGACCAACAAAGTGGTCATGCAAGAGGTTGGATACCAACTTAGCACATGTCTATCCTAGTTGTTGCAGAATAAGAAGGCATGTTGGTCTTCCTTTCCTCTGCAAGTGGGATCTTATGAGCTCAAGAGATTGAAGGCTATAGAAATAGAAGCTGAGGAACTTATCTTCCTTAATTTTGGGGAGATGAATTTTCACATATATGATCCTAGGGGAGTGTATAAACAAAATTGTGCTAAGTTGCATTTTTCCTACCCATATAAGTCTCATCGTTGGGAATCAGAAGAAAAGATAAAGAATTGGTACAATGGTTCCTGAGCACATCCGTCAGGTGATGAGGTAGGCCCTTCCAATATGGTTCATGAACAAGATGGTGTCTAGGAAAGGAATTAGAAGGAAGTGCCCACTCCAGTTAGCATTGCCAAGACAAAGAGGAAATTTGTGCACATTCATGAGGTAGAGAGGAGCTAGAAATTTAGAGCAAATCTTATTATTACTAAAGGGGCCATTGAAACATAAAATAGGAGAAAGGAGTTTGAGGAATCAAGGGAGAAGTAGTAAGAGGGAGAATAGAAAAAAGAAGAAGAACAAAAGCAAAAAGAAGAATAGGAAAACGAGGAAAGAGAAGACATGCAAAAAAGAAACGAATTATTTAAGAGTATTGTGTATCTCATCCAAAGTCACCGACCTTCCCAAGTCAGAATTTTGATATGGCGATAACATACAAGGGTAAGCCCCCAGCCCCCAAAGTTGATCTAGAATATCTACATCTGTATGGGACGAAAACAAATTTTCAAAGAAAAGAACTGCTTTCTTTTGGATGTCTTAAGTGCTATAAACTTTACCACCTGACGTTGATTCCATTTCCCAAATGGAATTACTACTCTTCCTTTTCTATGCATAATGTTGAAAGAAATGAGTGTTTATATCACCCTTCATTATCCAAATGGATCTACTCTTCACACGCTAAGTGGCCTCCATAGAATTTAAGATATTCCTTTTTTCACTTTCCAATTCTTGAAAAAGAGCCATTTGTGATGGGGATGGGACATATGGGTCCATGAGCTTCCCCAAATTTTCACCTCATTATCAATTCGGTTCAAATATTCCCTCATGACTTGCTTCCTACATCTTTCCCACGCATAACCTTTATGCTTCAAGTGCTTTAATTTGATATAAATCAGGTCCATCACCGAAGTTTCCTCCCAACAAGCCATGGCCCCCCAAGAGTCACAAACCAATTTATTAAAATCCTCCTCCTAGAGCCATGTTTTGTTGAAATTGAAAGGCATATATGCCATGTCATCTCCCCTCTCCACTAAAGGACAATAAAACAATGATCAAATAATTTTGTCTGTACAACCCACGAGCTAACATACACCACCATTCCCAAAACATTCTCATGAAGCATAAACCTTTCAAGCCTCTTACCAATATATGCAGTACCTGAATGACCATTGTTGCAAGTGGAAACTAGAGGTGTAGGGCACGTGTCCACAAGATGGTTTTCAATAAAAATGTCCTGCAGGTAACTACCCAAAGGATGATAATAACAACCATGTCACCATACTTCATCACCCAATAAGGTCGCATTGAAATCTCCCGATAATATCACCGATCCAATTTTGAGAATCAGACACATATTCATATGATTCCAAAAGGCCATATGATCACGGTACGAAGCATAAACATTTACAAAATGGAGACAACCCAACAAACCCTTGAAAAAGCCAATTACTAATATGCCTAGTCCAAAATTGACCTGAATATCGGAATAATGACGAAACATTTAATTTGTTTTGTTAAAACCAAAATCTTAGCCTCCCCCCTATTATTTCAATCTTATCCCACCCCTTTTCTTTTAATCATTTTTATTAGAAAAAAATATTCTTTTACTTAATCTAATCACTAATTTGTATTCCATTTTAATTCATTCCCAATCTCTATTAAAATTTTCCTTTATTCCATTCTTATTTTATTCTTATTTTAATTTAATTTCTTAATCTATTCCATCTCCTTAACCCAATTGTATTCTTTCTTAACTTAATTCTAATT
>APFE031193569.1:18041-56381 GCA_000404065.3 Pinus taeda | reverse complement strand
TGGGTCCGCCCAACCTAACATAGGGTCCAAAACCAAAATTTTCCAGGGCGCTACCCCGGACCCCATAAAGTGGGGTTACGGGTACCCCTCAAACCCCTTGTTAATTATGTGGAAAGAATATAACACAACCGAACAGCATGGTCGTACAGGTCGAGTTAGCGAATTTTTATTGGTTGTTGTGATTTGGATTGGCCAATCAGGAGATGCCATGTGGCCCAATCGGAGGGCACCATGTGGCCCTTGGGGTTCATGTAAAATTATGGATGGATGACCAGCGACCTCAACAAGGTTTGACCTTGTGACCTCCAGCAGGTTAACTGTCAGACTTACCAATAGACCACGTGTTTGCTTTTAATATCTTACATGGGTTATTTTTATTTATTTAATAATGGTTCGACGATTTTTTTTTGGTGGGGTGGGTGCCCTAATCACAAAATACACCAAGTAACTATGGCAGATGTGGAGGTAGAAAGGGTAGGCAGTTATCCCAACCCCTAGTTCCATTCATCACATACAACCACCGACAGGCACTGCGGAGAAGGGCCAGCGCATGGTGCCCAGGCTGCGACCACATGGCCTTGCATAAAACCAGGAGCAGCAGATCCAGTGGGCGCGTGGCCTCTTGCCCACACCCATGGCCATATTACATATCACATGAATGATAAAAAGGGTGGAATTTGGGGCCGCGATGCCCAACTAAATGTTTGACAAAATGCACCATTTTCGATAAAGTTTTCGTTGTCCCTACTCCAGAATGTTTCCTGGAAGATACACCAAAGGAGATAATCATTGCCAGTTTAATCAATTTTGTCATTTTGTAGGACAAATAGTAGAGAAATGGAGAAGGAGGCCTAACTTGGCCATTTTTAGCCTTTTTGAGCCCAAGAAGAGCCTAAACAAGAGTTTTTGGGTGTTTTGGACACAATGGAAACATTATTTTTGTGATTTGAGCATTGTATGTTAATACAATTTACATTTTGAGCATATAATATAAAGGGCCAACAATGGAAGCTGGACTCAGAGATGTAGCCCATAAGGGGTGAACTGTGTCATCAAATTGTTGTTTTGTGATGTTTCATGTTGTCTATTTTTCTATGGTTAAATATGCAAAACTTAACTAAAATTTCTAAGTTTACGTACTTTCGCAATTTCTATCCATTGTCCACAAGACATAAACTAGCTTGCAAAAATTTTCAAGAAAACTTCAATTTTTAAATTTTAGATCAGCCGACATTGACAATAAATCTCCCAGAAGTCAATGAGCTTTACTTTGAATTCCATTCGTAGTCATATGAAGATTTAATGGCTTTTAGACCAAGACATAGGAATTACATTAATGGATAACCTCTAATTGGACTGAAAATTGTGACATTCACCTATGATCTAGAGGTTTATTTATTGTAAAATTGGTTACAACAAAATATATGTAATTCATCTTAAAATAAGGACTATGGTTTTGGGGCAATGCAGGACCTTTTATGATCCCATGGTTTCTGGGATTTGATGAAAATACCATGGTGCTCTCCAAAATGCCAGTATGGGTCAGGCTACATGATATTCCTTTGCATTTATCCCATCTCAAAGTGCTAGAGGGAATTGGTCATTATTTGAAGAAATTCATAAAGGTGGGTGTGGATAGACTTACAAAAGAAATATTCACATTTTCACTGATCTATGTCGAGGTATACCTTAGTAAGGGTTTACCTGACCGTATTATATTGATTCATAATAATGTGCAGTGGTCCCAGACTCTAGATTTTGAAAATACGATGTTCAAATGTTGTATCTGTCTTCAAACTGAACATCTCCAAAATTTGTGTCCCCAGGGAAAGAATCTTAAAAGAAAAAAGAGAAAATACCAAAAGCCAAAAGGATGGCAATTATCTGGTACACAGGAAATGAGGAATAGGAAGAGGAAATCCCAAAAAATACTACAACTAATGTTGAACAAAACTCCTAGGAAATCATAGAGAATAATAGAGCAAAACATATAGAACGATGACATTATCCAAAGTAACAACACTCACAATTCATCAACACTAGAATGTGAAGACTTCCCATGAAAAAGAAGCAAGTGGCACCAAAAGAATTCATGTATCAGAGAGCTATAACTCTGAAAAAGAAACATATGTAAATATAGAGGCAAATCAGATGGCTATTGTATCTTCCACTCCAATCTCTGCTCGTTGGTGGAAAGTGGAGAAAAAGAAGGGTAGAAAAGTATAGTTTAGTGATCTTTTGATGGTATGTTTTTAGATGTTTTTTTTCATCATATGTCTTTCGACATCTACAACATGTAACTTTCATTATTTTATAATGGAAATTATGATTTTTCGTTGGGGATATATGTATATGTGGGTGTGTGTGTGTGTGCCATGGATTTATCAAGAGTTTACAAGGATTAAATCTCTTGAGGTGTAAATATTTTTCAAAGTTTTGCATTCTAAAAGAGGATTTGATATCAAGAGATTTGATCCCTCTAAGTGAGATCCATGATTAAAATGGATTTATACTAGCATATATTTCACATCTCTATATATTTCTAATTATATGTTTATTAATTAAATTTATTAAATTTTATATACTTGTTAATTATATGTTTTGAAATATCATGGTTATGAATATAAATCATTATTATTTAAATTTATTTTGAAATGTATATTATGAATATTTTAATCTAATTAATAAAACAAAATTACAATATAACATATTGAATTGAATTGATTTATTATTTTTACTACATTTTAATTGAGTGTAAATTATGTTTTATGGTTATTATTTTTGGATGTAAGGCTTCATTATAGTGACCATTATAACTCTCCCCATACTCGATTATAGAGCACCTCTTTGCACAATAATTCATTTAACATGAATTTCAATATTAAATATTATCTTCAGGAATAATTACTTAGAACAAGTCTTTAATCTAGGACCATATCCATTAGTATTCAACCATCTACTCAACCATGAAAATCACTTGAAATAGGAAAGCATTTTCTTAGAAAAATAATTATAATAATGTCGAACAAAACTCAAATATAGAATTACTTTTCACTAATAAAATAATATTATATGAAATTAGAAGAAAAAAAGAGAGATAAATAAACAAAAAAAATGATGAAAATTTAATAGTTTTCATAATTGATCAATTTATTAACATGAATTTCAGTATTAGATATCATTTCCAAGATTGACTGCATAGAGGAAGCCATTAATCAAAGAATATTTCCATGAGTATTAGTTTAAGTTGAGCAAATCTCTTATCATTTTGCATAGCTCACTTAATACTCATTTCATTGAGTGACGCTCAAAGGGGTGAAAAAATGTAAAGTCTAATCTTTGGAGTCACACAAGTTTAGCCTACATGACATTTCCTTCTCCATAAATTATTACAAAAGCTATAAAATCAATTCCCACATTGTATGCATAATTATACACTTACCACTTGTATGGTCCTCTATAAGTGTATAGTCCTAAGTAGCACTGTTCTTATCCCTATAAAAATGAGATATAGATGTAAATGAGAAAAAAATTATGTAAATTGAGAACTTCATCATACAAGGTTCTTAATGAAATTCTTAAGAGAAATTTCCTTGCAAACCCATTAGATAACTAACTTCGAGCCTCTAAAAAATCGTAAATATTCATACCAAATTCTTGTGTTATTTCAAGACCATCTTCAAATCCATTAATTCATATAAATTACTAGTTTCTTAACTAATTCCTACTTTAAAATAAATTATAATAATTTAAAAGTAAGTCTAGTATGCCTCCTAAGCCTCTCTTAGGGAATTTTCCTTGTGATACACTATCAAAAAAATTCCATGGCATATCCTTATTTATATTCACTTCACCTTGTAAATAGAAGAGATTTTTCCTACAACTGTGTGTAGACATATAAAATATTTATGGACTAGATAACAAATTTGATGGGACGAATCTCTTTATCTTCAAATAGATATTGATACACCCCAAAAAATGTTAAGTAGAAGTGTTAAATAATCTTGGAAGCCTTTTTTCAGTTATTTTAGGTTCTAAATGCATCTTCAAGACTTTCCCCTTCCCATATATTCCCACTTCTAATTATTCTTTCCACCTCTTTCTATACCTCCTTAGAGTATGGACATTCCATCATGAGATTAAATAAATGTTCTTCCACTACATGACACTAACAACACCATCCAAACCCTATAAAATTCCTTATGAAAAGCATCCATTATGGGAGCTTTGTTGTGTAAGTTTAGCTACATA
This sequence comes from Pinus taeda, assembly GCA_000404065.3. Lineage (NCBI taxonomy): Eukaryota > Viridiplantae > Streptophyta > Pinopsida > Pinales > Pinaceae > Pinus > Pinus taeda. The sequence goes on along the minus strand of APFE031193569.1, from coordinate 52,130 downwards.
AAGATTCTATTTTTTATCCGGCATTTTAATTTCCATATAATTTTCCTACACTAGATCTATTAGTCTTCTCTTCCTTCTTCTACTAGTGCTTTGTAGCCTAATTTGGGAACATAAATTCTAGTTGGATTCAAAGACTAGATCAATTGATCATCTTCTTCCTTGAGCCTAACATTTTTTTCCTATCAAGTGGTATTTGTATCATTTCCAGTATTCTACATACTTCCCCCCAAACCAACTTCTTCCCATGATAACCACTATTGTTTCCAATTAGTGGACCATGCCCAATTTGTAACCTATATTAGGTTAAAACCAATTTTATTACTTAGATCCTAGAGCATACAAAGAGGAAGTTTGTGCTTAACTTTTATCCCTACCCAAGGAGAAAATCCAATTTTCACTTTATCCCCCTTTCCAATTCCCCACATCAATGATTTTCCAACTAGATGGAAAGCTTAGATAACAACTTTTTAGAGTGTTGAGGCATTATATTATCGTTTGAGGCATTTCTAATCTAACCTTCCATTATATTAGGGGTTATATACTTATCTCTTGCTACCTAAACCTAAAGATGTGTTCCTTCAATTAGCCTGAACACACATATTTTGTAACAAGAACCTTTGGAAAGAGAAAGGGATTTTTGAGGGCCCACCCTACAATGGTGTTTGGTAACATCAACTCGTTTTAAGAAGTCAACACCAATCCTTTCCTTTTTTGGTCTTCAAACCAAATAAACTTGTAGCAAATTTTCCTATTGGTTTCCAAAACATCTTTTGGGACCTAAGCAAGTGATATCTAGTAGACTAGAATCACTTCCAGAACTACTTTTACCAAAACCAAATGACCTCCCCTAGACAACCATCTATGGCACTAAGTGTTTATTTTCTTCTCCACTTTAGTTATCAATCATTTACATTCACATTTTTACATTGATTTAGATTAAAAAAGAAGCCCAAATTCTTCAAACCCTATTCTAGATTAGTTATCTTGTTAGGAAAAAACTAAGTAATAAATTTTATTCCCTACTCAAATATCCCCACAATGTCATCATAGATAATCCATATTGATGATATTCTAATTTCTTTGTAGAATATATCCATGATGTGTTGAACTTTTCAATAGCTATTTTGGTGCCTTCACAAAAAATTAGAATATTGTCTAGAGATAATAGATGAGTGATATTGCATGATACTCTATTAGGTACCCATTTTATACTACAATTTGTTTTTATTTTTTTAAGTAGCCTACTTAAACCTTCAACTATTAAAATAAAGAGAATGGAAAGATAAGGGACATCATTATCTGAGGCCCTCTCTAATTTGAAGAATGGGATTGCTACTCCATTTAATAATACAACAAAAGATACTGGAAAAATGTACTCAGACAACAAACTAATGACAAAAACCTAAATAAATAGAATTAATTTAATGTATAACCAACTATGATGTGTTGAACTTATCAATAACTATTTTGGTGTCTCACAAAAAATTAGAATATTGTCTAGAGACAATAGATGAGTGATATTGCATGATACTCTAATAGGTACCCATTTTATACTACAATTTCTTTTGTTTCTTTAAATAGCCTACTTAAACCTTTAACTATTAAAATAAAGAGAATAGAAAGATAAAGGACATCATTATGTGAGACCCCTCTCTAATTTGAAGAATGAGATTGCTACTTCATTTAATAATACACCAAAAGATGCTAGAAAAATGCACTCAGACAACAAACTAATGACAAAAACCTAAATAAATAGAATTAATTTAATGTATAACCAACTATGATGTGTTGAAGTTATCAATAACTATTTTGGTGCCTCACAAAAAAGTAGAATATTCTCTAGACACAATAGATAAGTGATATTACATGATACTCTAATAGGTACCCATTTTATACTACAATTTCTTTTGTTTCTTTAAGTAGCCTACATTTTAAAGAGAATAAAAAGATAAAAAACATCATTATTTGAGACCTTTCTATAATGTAAAGAATAAGATTACTACTCCATTTAATAATACAACAAAAGATACTGGAAAAATACACAAACAATAAATTAATGACAAAAACATAAACAAATAGAATTAATTTAATATATAACCCACTTACTTTATTATAAACTTAATCTACCCAACCAACTTGTAATAATTTAATTTCCATTGATAAAATTTATAAGTTATCTTTTTAGAAAGAGAAATTTGTGATGTAACATGTTTGATGGTTTTATTTCTTATAAAAAGAGAAGCTATTGCATTCTATTATTAGTCTATATAATGTATGTACTTGTTCTTGCCTTCTAATGTAGATGTAAGTCCCAAAATAACATTATATTTCATGATCAATATAAAATTATACTTAACCATATTATTAAATTAATAATTTTATTATATTATTTATAAATAATATTAATATAAATTATTATTAAAAATAATAATTATATAATATTAATAACTGATTTAAAGAAATATTTTAAAAACCAATATATCTTTAAATTTTGAATTCAAATCCATTCACAAACTCAAAAATTCAAATTCCTCTCAATTTACATGTCACACATCAAGGATTTGATTTAACACTGCATTCGATGGTCATGTTTGTTTAATTTCAATAACATTTGTAATGATATGTTGAATGATTGTTCGTTTTGTATATTGCATAGTCAATTATATATTTTCGAATATTTTAATGGTTATTTAATACTATATTATGGTTATTATTTTTATTTTTATTTAATATTAATATATCTTATATTTTTTTCTCTCATAAAATATTTTAGCAGATTTATTTAAAGAGATGATTTTTCACTTGTTTATTAGTAGAGTTTAATCTCGAGGGTGTTGAGGAAAGTTGACCTCGTGATCTCCCATTAACAAGGTGCTTTTAGCAACGGTAACCTTACCAATTGAAATGGTAACCTCACCAATTGAAGTAACCCTCAAGTATTTTTATATCTTATATTGTATTGTTAACTAATTTATTTATATACATTTTAAAATAAATGTTTTGAAAATTTGAATTTTAAAATATCGATAATTCTATTTAACATGAGTGTAATCATATAAATTAAATGATTGATAAATATTTATAATCATTAATCTATAATAGGTATTAAAACACATATTATATTATACATTTCATATTATTATTATTTTTTTGTGAAGTTAGGCACTTTGCCTTACGTCAAATGAACATTACATAGAACAAAAATTTTCTTCTACTAGTCTTCTCGAAGGGAAACAAAACTAGTAACATACGTTCAGAGTCTTGAGGTTACTAAGAGTTTGTCTAACTAGAGCATCTTATAAATAGAAACTTATAAAAATAGGTTGGTTGTGCCAAACCTTGACATACATCAACATGAGACTACTAGTGTTGCAAGCAAAAAACTATTGAGTCATAACAACTATTAGGAAAAATCTCCAAGCATCCACGTTGGTTGGTCACTACCCTCATCCGAGGAGAAGGAGATGTCAGTTGATCTCTTAGCCAGAATGATCAACCTGTTGTCTATACTGTTAATTTTTTCCTCCCTCCATCTTTGCCAATCTGATAAAATTCTCTTATTGATTCCTCATGTATCTCCCTATGCCATTTGCAATATTCAAATGATATTCGAACCTTGTGTTGGCTTCGTGCCATGATCAATGAAGTGACGAGAACGTGTACTATGTGCCAAAAAATGTGGGAGCTGAAACCTCCTTTAGTGTGAGTTGGCATCATATCAAGGTGTGAGGAACACCCATTCCCGAGCACCCTCCTTGGGGCTATACACCTCATATTATCAAGATAGGAATAAACTCAAAAAATTAACTAAATTATAACTCTATGATTATTATTATTATTACTTATATTAAAAATATTAATTATTGATTAAACATATATATCTACATTTAAAAAACATGTAACAAGAAAGACATTATAAAACAATACTAAGTAATAAGAGTTCGATAAAACTCATGGACATGCTAGAATTTGCGTATTCACCTTGACAACTCCATTTTTCTAAAAATTATGACACTGAACTTGAAGTACAGACGGAGGAATGACGACGATGCATTTTCTTAGGTTTTTGGATGGTTGTATGAAAGTAGGAGTCGACGCCAATAATGTCCCTTTTTCCCTAGCCATATGTGATGCCCTATAGAGCAACGTGGCCTTTCCCTTCATGGCATTAAACCAAGGATGGTTTTCTAATGGAATTTCTCTCGGGGCTATTGGATTTACTCGGCACTGGGGTACACCAAAGTTGGAGGAAGAGAGGCTTGGTTATGGCTCTTGTTATCTCACCTCTGGATGGACTTCATGTAATATTGATATTTTCTCACATATTGAAGGCTTTCCCACTCCTTATGGCTTTATTATTATGGTGTGACTGAGACAGGGGATGCCCCCATCATTCTTATCTGGGTTTTATATCAATCACACAAGTTGGTGCAAATGGATCTGTGGAAGGAAAAATGTAACATTACTACAACTATATTCTCCTATGAGATTTTATTGCTATGTTATGGATGTCAAACAGTCTGAGGGTTCAAACGTCCACTCTTTATTTCCTCTATGTGTGGTCATGAGTGCGACAAAACTGAAGAAGGTTGATGAATTTGGGCCTTGTAGGGCTATAAAACCACATAAAATAATAAATTGCCCTCCTTGGAGGGGGCCCGCCATCAAACCATGTCATGAGGTTACTATTACCTTCCAGATTTGTGTTAAAAGCATTCAGGGGAAAACAACCTTTTTTGGATAAAAGCTTTAGATAATATTTATGCTCTGAAACAGAGTATCAAGAATAAATGGACAATTCTTGTTGAATGTCAAATCCTCATTTATGCAGGGATTATATTACAAGATAATACACAAATCCAAGATAATGGCATCTACAGGGACTCATCCATTATCTTGAATTTGTGATTATGAGGTGGTGGCCCAAGTTATAAAACATAAAAGGGAACTACTTCATACAAGGATGAAACCAAGGGAAAGTCTTCCCTTCCTACCGGTCCACCCAAAAATAACACTAGACTACAAATCCAAAATAATCTTTGTCCATAAATTGTTGAACGAATGGAGAATGATCCCATCATGGAAATAAATCATATCAGGGTAACCACCCTCTCCTGTGCTATCAAATAAAAGGTTTTAATTTGTATATTAATGGTTTTTGGTCCAAGATAAAGGCTCTCCATTAATGGATATTAACCATTTGGACGCCAAATTGTGACATCTATGTATGCTACAAAGGGTTTTTCATTGTACAATTTGACACTAAAAATGAAATGGAAACTGTACTAAATGACAGACCATGGTTTTGGGGTAATGCAAGCCTTTTCATTACACCATGGTTCCCATAATTTGATGCCAGTACTATAGTGGTTTTAACCATGTCAATTTGGGTGAGACTCCTAAATCTTCCCCTATCTTTCTGGCATCCAAAGGTCATAGACTATATTGGGAATACACTTTGGAAATTCAAGAAGATGGACAATAAAAGTACAAAGAAAGGTATCTTTACATTCAACAAAATTTGTGTAGAGATGGACCTCAATAAAGGTCTTCCTAGACATATACAAATTAAACATCAAGGCTTTTGATGGAGCCAAGTTTTATATTACGAGCACACAACTTTTAGATGCAGGGAATGTTTTTAGACTAGCCATTTATAGAACACATGTCCCCAGACCAAAAAAGAATCCATAAAAGAAGAGAACAACGACTAAGTTAAAAGGTTGGCAGTACACAGATCCTCATTCCTCATATAATGAGGAGAAGGTTTCTCCAGGAACCCAACCTGACCAATCTACGGTGGAGGCTTAACTACATCAGGTTTCACCTACTATTGGGGGTAGGGTGCCTCATGGTGATGTCTCTCTCTTTTTGGATATGGTAGATGTTGAAGTTCTCATGGATCCATAACAAAATTCTAAAGAGGATCACATAGAGGAAAGGTTGGGGGGCACTAAATGTGTCCATGTACATGAAAGATCAAATTCAGACAACGATCATCCTTCATAGACAAATGGATGTTATTTGGCATTGATTCGAGTTGATACTAGTATGGGGAGTTGAAAAATGTAACAAGAAATTCTCAATTTGAATTTCCACATCAACAGACAACTTGGATGCAGTTAACTTGTGTGACATGGCTCTTATCACTCAATTGGCTCAGTAAGTTCAAGTTAGAGGGCTTGGATTTTAGTTAAGCATGTGTGATTGCTAAATTTTGGTACAGTTCATTTATATCCATTTGAGTTTATTTAATCTAGCTCTAACAATTGGAGGAACTAGTGGAAGGTTAGTTGTGTAGTGAGACAACAATCAAACTCAGTGATCATCTAGTTAACTGATTAATCAACATAAAATAACTAGTGCATGCAGAGAATTTGAGTTCCCAGTTGTGGTGAAGATTCCAAGGCAGTGTAACAAGTAGTTATAAACTAGTTTGAGTGTGCAAGTGTTGCATGAAGTCAAATGATCAAACCTTGGGAATTGCACAATCAATTTGAGGAAAATTCCTAAAAAATAGGGACTAGTTCTCTAGGAATTGTGCAAGGAAATAAGGGCTCATGCAGAGGCAAGACTTGAGTAAGTCTAGGTTAGATCTTCTCATTGAGCAGAAATATAGTTTATTCAATTTCAGGTTGCGCTCAGACTAAGCTAGCAATTGTAATACATCTCTATTCAATTGATTAATGCAAAGATGCTTGAGGGGTTTTTCCTAGTTGTGTTCCCCTAGAAAACAATATTGTGCATGGGTGTTATTTCTTATTGCATGTCTGAGATTGTTATTCTAAATTATGAATTGAATTCCTCATATTAGTAGAGTAGAATTGTGTCTCTTGATTTAGATTAAAATTTCTTGAGTAGTTTCAATTATAACACCAAATTTCTAAATGGTATCAAAGAAATATTCACATTAGAATAGGAATTTCGAATTTTTTTCTTAGGAGGTTCGAATTTACAGCTTTAATGTAGCACAATCTCATTAGATTTGGGAACATGACCTTCAATGGGATGAGATTAGAGTATACCTTGGAAGGAAACTCGAATTTCATTACATGGAATGATCACATGGAGGTAGTGCTTGATGACAATGGATTGCTAGAATATGTCAAGACATATTGCAAAACCAACATCAACAAATGCCCAGAACCTAGCCCAATGGAAGAAGGATGTAGCGAAGGTAAGGATAATAATCTTGGAGGGAGTACGAGACCACATGGTCTAAAATATCCATGGGAAAGAAACTCCTTTCGCAATGTGGTATGCACTAACAGATATATTCTAGAATATAAATGACCATAGGAAACTAGACCTTAAAGACAAACTTTGAAATATCAAGATGCAAAAGAATGACACTATTCCACAGTATCTCACCAGACTTGCCCAAGTTCATGATGAGCTTGGAGGGGTTGGTGTGAATGTTGCAGAAGATGTCTTGGTGAGCCTAACTCTTCTAGGCCTTCCTAAAAGTTGGCATAACTACCAGAACTCGATGAATGGGAGGGAGAAATTACCGAATTGGGAGGTCCTATTTGGTACTCAAAGAGATCAGAAAGAATACCAAAGATGGAACTTCATCCAAGGGAGAGGATGAAGAAAATTTTGCATTGGTTGGCAAGGGAAAGAAGTGCAAAGGGAATAAATCTCAAACCAAACCACAATCCAGCCAAGGGGGCAAGAAGAAAGACTTGTCCAAAGCAAAATGCTTTAATTTTCATGAATTCAGGCACTACACTACAAAGTTTCCACAAAAAAAGTTTGGTGAGAATAACACAGGAGGAATAGCCGGTGAGGAATTGGCTTGATAGTTTGAGCTAGATTTCACCCTTATCAGATGCATGACCAACAATATGATAGGGAGTGTGTGGTACTTGGACTATGTTTCCTTGTTCCACATGGCATGATGTAGAGAATTTTTTAGTGACATGAAGAGAAATATCTCCAAATTCCTATTGAGCTTGGGGATGACAGAAGGTACAATACTACTGGAATTGGTATAGTAACCTTTTAGAGGGAGTTGGGTCCTCCTCTTCACCTCAAAGGTGTCATGTTTGTTCCAGGCCTAAAGAAGAATCTCATCTCTATAGGAGTTTTGGAATACCATGGCTATGATGTGATCTTCAGTAAAGGGAAATCATTCCTGAGACACATAGCCAATGGACAGGTGAAGAATATCAGGGTTTGAGTGAAGAACATGTACAAGTTTGATGTTGAATATTGTGTTGAATTAAGTAGTAAGGCATAAAAAATGTAGAGTCATGATGTCAGTGAAATTTGACACAGGAAATTGGGCCATTAGAATCATGACATTTTGAAAATTATGCAGTGAATAACCACTGGCCTCCCTAAAGGAGCACTTGAGTAATAGGATGTATCCAAAGGTTGTACCTTGGGGAAGTATCTAAAATCCACATTCCATGATCGAGACAAAAAATCACATACAGTCTTGGAAAGAGTCCACTCTAATGTTTTTGGACCTTTCTTGACAACCTCCACTACGAGACAAAAATATTTTGTTATTTTTATTGATAATTTCTCAAGGAAGTGTTGGATCTTCTTCATGCAGAAGAAGGATGAGACATTCTCCAAGTCTATAGAATTCAAAGCACTAGCTGAGAAAGAGACCGACAAGAAGGTGAAGGCTCTCAGAAGTGACAATGAAGGTGAGTATGTTTTGAATGAATTCAAGTAGTTTTTTTTGAAAGAGGGAATTTGAAGAGAGCTAACAACACTCGAAAACCTATAGTAGAATGGGGTAGATGAGAGAAAGAACAAGAGCATTGTTGAAGCTGAAAGAGCGATGGTACATGACCAAGGCCTACCAGTTCATTTGTGGGAAAAATCTACTTGCAAAACCAAAGTCCTCATCTGATTCTTGCTATGATTACTTTACCAAAGGAGGGTTTCTCGAGGAGGAATTCGGATGTGTCTCACTTCAGGATTTTTGGAGCCTCTATTTACTACCATGTCTCCAAAGATTCAAGGATGAAGATTAAGTCGACAACAGAGTTGGGATTTTTTGTGGGTTACACCAAAAACCCACACAATTACCGTGTGCACTTACGTTCCTTCAGAATGAAAGTTATACAAAGGGATGTAAACTTTGATGAGGAGAAAGCGATGTGGTGCTCTCTTGAGAGGGAGTTTTAGATCCCACCAGAAGCGGAACGTTTAGCTCCAAAGGAAGAGCCTGAGGAAGTTGTGGATTACCCACAAATAGAGGAGCAGTGAGTGTACACATCCACTCAAGTAGAACCATCCAGAGAAAGAAACAAAAGGACCAGGGAAGCTGATAGATTAGTGCAGGATGCGAGGGATAATGTGGGAACTTCTTCAAATTTGCGCAGGAAAAGGAGGTCACTTGGTAGGTAAACTAGATACATGGATCTAATGACTTTGGTTGTAGATAAAAATCCATCATATTTCAAGGAACAGTAGAGCAACCAATTTGAGTTGATGTAGTGGTGGAGGAATACAAATCCATCATAAAGAACATTGTTTGGGAAGTGGTCCCAAGACCAAAAGACAAATCAATTGTGGGTTTGAGATGGATCTTCAAGGTTAAGAATGTAGTAGAGGAAGCATAAAGACGTATAAGGCTATATTTGTGGTCAAAGGATTCTCAAGTTGAGGGAATTGACTATGATGAAATCTTCACTCATGTAGCAAGGTATTCATCCATTAGAGCAATTCTTGGATTAACTATGCGGATTGGGTGGAAGATCCATGAGATGGATGTAAAAACAACATTTCTTAATGGTGTTATTAAGAAGGAGGTGTACATAGCGAAATAAGAAGTTTTTGAGACATTTTATCGAGTATCATGTGTGCAGACTCAAGCGAGCGTTGTACGATCTCAAACAAGCACCCTGTGCTTGGTACACCAGGATCGAAAGATATATCACTGGATTGGGCTTCACTTAAAGTGAAGCGGATGCAAACCTCTATCATATTTTAGTGGAAGGTAAATTGATTATCATTCTTTTATATCTTGATGATTTAATATTAACATGTGAGAAGCAATTGATCAACTCCTGGAAGGAGGACCTTGCAAGGGAATTTGAAATGAAGGACATGGGTCGCATCCACTACTTCCTTGGGCTGAAAGTATGATAAGGCGGTGGGGAATTGTTTGTGTCTCAAGGCAAGTATGCCAATGAGATACTACAAAGGCTTCGCATGGAGAGTTGTAAACCAATGGATACATCTCTAGCGACCAACTAGAGGAAGGAGTTTACCACTTCAAATGAAGAGGTGGATGTAACCATTTACTAGCAGTTAGTGGGTTCATTGATGTATCTTGTGAACACATGACCAAATATGTGTTATGAAGTCGCCTAGTTGAGCCACATTATGGTTAGGCTAACCAAATTTTACTGGAAGGAAGTTAAGCATGTTTTATGGTACCTCAGAGGCACTACCTAGTATGGATTATGGTAGAGACAGATAGAGGGAGTGAATATGTGTGGCTTCACATATGCATATTAGGCAGGGATTCCATCTGACCGAAAGAGTACATCATGTGGAATTTTTAGTGTTGGTTCCAGAGTGGTTTCCTCGTACAATAGGAAGCAAAGATCTATGACGCTCAGCTCGATAGAAGAAGAATATATGGCTGTAAGTCAAGCAACATGTGAGGTGATCTGGATGAGAAAGATACTTATGGGACTGTTTGGTCAAATGATGGATCCAATAGTGATCTATTATGATAAATAGAGTTGCATTAAGCTCTTTGAGAATTTGGTATTTCATTATCGATCCACGCATATAGAGATCTAGTATCATCATTTAAGGGATTGTGTGTAGAGGCGAATAATGTTGCTGTAATAAATTCTGACGGAGGAATAAGATGCTGACATTTTGATAAAGGATTTGTCAAGAGGAAAGTTCGAGTTCCATAGGTGCAGGGTAGGGGTGGTTCATAATCCCTTTCATGGTTAGAGGGAGTGTTGAAAAATGCAACAAGAAAGTCTCAATTTGATTTTGCCTTAGTCAAATTGAGAAAATTCGAATTTCCACATCAACATACAACTTGGATGCAATTAACTTGTGTGCATGGCTCTTGTCACTGAATTAGCTCAATAAATTCAAGTTAGAGGGCTTGGAGTTCATTTAAGCATGTGTGAGATCTAAATTTTAGTAATCAAGTTCAGTTATCTAGTTGAGTTCACTTAAAATAGTTCTAACAGTTGGAGGAACTAGTTGAAGGTCAATTTTGCATCGAGACAACAATCTAACTCAGTGATCATCTAGTTAACCAACCGATTGGCCTAAAATAACTAGTGCATGTAGAGAATTCGAGTTCCCAGTTGCGGTGGCGAATCCAAGGCAGTGTAACAAGCAGTTGCAAGATAGTTTAAGTGTATGGGTGTTACATGCAGTCAAATTACCAAACCTTAGGAATTGTGCAATAAATTAGAGGAAAAATACTTAAAAATAGGGGCTAATTCTCTAAGAATTGTGCAAGGAAATAGAGGCTCATGCAAAGGCAAAAATTGACCAAGCCTGGGTTAGAGCTTCTCATTGAGTAGAGAGATAGGTTATTCACTTGTAGGTTGAGCTTAGATTGAGCTAGAATTTGTATTACATCTCTACTCATCTTATTAATGCAAAGAGGCTTGAGGGGTTTTTCCCAATTGGGTTCCCCTAGAAAAAATACCATGCATGTGTTTTATTTCTTATTTTATGTATAATATTGTTGTTCTAAATTGTGAATTGAATTCCATAGATTAGTAGATTCGAATTATGTCTCTTAATTTAGATTAAAATTTCTTGAGAAGTTGCACTTCTATCACCAAATTGCTACATGGGGGCTTAGCAACAGGTCCAAAAAAAATAAGGCAAGAAGGGGAAGACTAACAGGTCTAGAAAAAACAAGGGCAAGAAGGGGACGACTAAGTGTTGCTTCTTGATCCTCCTTATTTTTCTTTCTTCGTTTTGTTGATGTATTTATCTTCTTTCCTTGTTTTTACATATCTATATTTTATGGGCCTTTGGGTCTATTTGACTTGTTTTAGACATCCTTTTGGTCGTTGTCTTTGTGCGGACTTTTTTATGTAAACTCTCGGGGTTATATTATTGATTGTTCAGAACATCATGTGGAATTGGGGTAGATCCCAGGGAATGCACTATAGGTGCATATGAAAAATGTATTTTACTTTCAACTCTATGAATGAAAATACAGGTTTTTTTTCCAAGAAAAATAATAAAACTAGTGGACATTACATTTATTTTAAATAAATTGAAAAGAAAAAAGGCATAACTACCTTTTAGATAAATATCAACCTTATCTCCCTGTTATTACAAAAATATTACGTGGAGGATAAACACCTACCATCCACCTAATAATTATTGATAATTACATTAAAATTATAGAAACTTGTTCCAATAGAGAGACCTGCCTACATAATTAAAGGATTTACATGCATAAAAATGATAATATGCAAAATAAACTAAGAGAGATATGGATGAGATGGTCTTGAAAGATTTTGTCTCTTATTGAATGTTTGATATGATTAATCATAGTCATCCTTAATAATTGGTGATTATATGTTTGATATTGATTCATTGTGATGTGGCATCCCCAGGAGTAGGACCTAGCGTCCCCAAACATCTAAACCCTTGCAAAGTCACACCTAGAGTATCCAATCATTTAAAACCTTACAAAGCCGCAAGTTATTATTTGTATTAGCTTGTAGACTATAAGTACTAGCTCCACTCGGTTTTATGATTAGGAAAATAACATGTCTAATATTGTTTGTTAAACTAAATGTGATGAAGTATTCAATAAATTATTATAATGGTTAAAACTTGTGAAATCAATGCCAATAAATAAAACATATCAAAGATGAGGAATTGAAGTATTTGAACATGGATTGACTTAAAAAGTGAATATATTTTTTTTTCATAATTGTATTTTATAAAGAAAGTAATTTCTTTTTCCATTATATATATTTTTTTATTTTGAAAATTTATATTTTTTTAACAAGTTTAAAATCCTTGAAAACTAAAGTTTTATGGTTCAAAATTCTCATACGTCAATAAAACTATATATATATATATATAAAGTTTTAAGAAAAGAATTATTAAAAATAAATTTAATCCATTTTAACTTATTATTAAAAAAACTCTATGTTATATATTATTATAAAAGTATATCGAAAAGTATTTCATCTAAATTCCATGGGGCTTTAGGTTAACAATGAATGAGTGCATTATTAAGGCACTCCTTGTGGTTCAAATCCCCCATAGGTAGTCCTACCTTCCTATATATATAGATAGATATATGCGCCAAGAATACACCTTAAAATGAAGAGTTGAAACAATTCCCTTACTGTGTGTTTATTCATTGTAAATCTCACTACCTTTGACCACATGTCATTAAAAATGAAAGGTTGTTGAAAATATTCTCTTACCATGTGTTTATTCATTGTGAATCTCATTATCATTGACGACATTTCATTAAAATTGAAATCTTGACCACCCTTTTGATCATGCATGTCCATCTAATATTTGACTTATTGATTTATAAGATATAACATGTCTTTGTAAAACATTTGACCTCTTATGAAACTTTTGATTGCATCAAGGGTTGAAGTTCTTCATTAACTCTTGACCCAAAACCTAAAAAAAATATAAAAATAAATATCAAACTTAAAAAAATACAAAATTTAATAAGATAATGTATGCTTCCACAGTCTATAATCATATATATGGTGTTATTTCTGGATATTGTTACTGTGTGAGTGGATTGAGGATATTTTCCAACATTTCGGGAGGACACTCCACCTATCCTTAGGGACCAATGAAGAAAAGTCATTGGTCCCTAAGGATGGGTGGAATGTCCACCCAAAACATTGCATAGTATCTTCAATCCACTCACATAGTAATAATATTAAGAAATAGTACCATATATATATATATATATAAACATTATTATAGTGTTGTTTACCGAGGAGACAATTTCACTTAGGCAATCATTTCTCGCTAGAATCTGACCTTTTTTTACAAAAAATATGGTCATGGGAGTGTTTGAATCCTTTTTTTATGGTGGAAATGAATTCAACACCATCAAAAACCTCTGGGGCACCTAAAATCATGAATCTTGACAGCTATAACCCAAATTTCCAAAACATTCTACCGAATTGTGTCAAAATCATGCTCGAATTTCATTTGACATCACTTCCTTAGATTATGTGACCTTATTAGAATGAATCTTCTTAATAAATATGGAAAATTCGAGACCGTAAAAGCTTTCAAACCCTAGATTTATGATTTATAATTCAGTTACTCAAGAACCACAAAACCCTTTAAACTTGTTGATGGTGTTGGACCCACCAACATTCAGGGGATCACCCCGATATGAAGTCCCAACTAGACCTCACACTGTTTGGTGTGGGAGTACCATCCGGTATGATGGCCCATTTGCCACTATCTTAGAGATTTTCCTCTACTCTTGCTTGTTAGCATAGGAAAGTGGCCTGCTTTGTCTTCGAGAAGTGATGTTCGCATGCCTGGTGATTGTAAGTGTTAATTGTGTCAGTGGTTCTTTCACTGTAGAGGGAGAGGGTGAGAGTGTGTCCCGAGTCAGTTGGGAGTAAGTCCCAACTCTACTAGGAACACACAACATAATAGGACGTGCACAACTTCCAAAGGAATAGTCTACACAAATGCAGCAATCACAACACACAAGGGAAGATAACATGTACAACACCTAACTGATGAGTCCACACGAGTGCAATGGTTTTTACAACAAGTTTTATCTGAAAGGTCTGTCTGATGTTCGAGAAGGTAGCCACCATAGGTGAGACAATGTTAACATCATATACAACACATTTCCATTAATATATTATGTATTACAACAAATGAAATAGTTCAATTGTGAAACACAGGTTAAAGAAACATGCAACACAAGTGTTTAATATTAGTCTTACAACAAGTACAATACATGTGCGAAAACGTGCTAGCCTGTTAGCAGGCTTCTGAATTAAGCGAAAGTTCCAAGACACATCATTACACCATACATCACTGACCTCATGAGAAGGGTGTTGGAGGCACTACTTACTCCTCAAATAAAAGATTACAGACTCTCTTGGATATGTGGGAGGAGCTTAGGTGAAAAGTCCTTTCCATGTACAAATGAGGGGGTATTTATAACCAAGGGTGAAACTAACCCTTGTGGCTATTCGACTACCCTCATGATCGTTTGACTTCCAAGACTCTTCAACTTTACATGACTATTTGTACAACAAGTGGGTCTCTTGGACTTCCACATTACATTAATTTGATAGACAGTATGTCCCACAATAGAGATGTGGACGACATGACTCATGACATGGCTCGGCATGACAACACTGGTACATTCATGTTGCTGTTGGTGTGCATGTCGATCTGCAACGCTGCTGGGTGATGGACGTCGTCATGTTGTGTCACAGCTTCACCTCCACATGGCAAAGTGCGTGGAGTCTTCGATGGTCATTGGTTCGCTTGATGTTGCTTTTGCATGTTGCTCCTTGCTTGTATGTAAGAAGGCTTGATAGGTTTGTCTGTTCCCAAAATGTGCATGTTCGTCCGTGAGCAAATATTGCATGTTTTCTCGTCCGTTTGTCTACGAACACATCTTTGCATAATCATCCGATCATGAGCACATATCTTTACATGCATCGTTTTTTCATCCGTTGGTGAACCTATCCTTCTGCATGTGCTCCCTTCATTGATCTAATCCGTCGTCGCACCATGTTTGTTTGTGTACCTGTTCATGTAGTCACTCATGATGAGATGACATCAAATCCAAAAACCTCATAGTCTACCATGATACATGATCATTTCGGATGCAAGTGACCGAGAGAGGTAACAAGGTTACAAGCCGGGATGGAGGCTCTAGGCACTATTAATGAAAACTGCACAAGAGTCACTAGGTGGTAAAGATGGGCAATCCGAATCGACAGTGACTATTCGTGAGGTCTGGTTCAACTGGACGAAAAAATTGCACAGTTTTTGAGGGGAACAGTCTGGCTGCAAGAAGGTTGGGTAGACAAAATCTGTGCAATTTACGGAATGAGCGGGCAACTGGGCTTGGTAGCAAAATCTGCGCAAATTTTTGGAGGAATAGGCCAAGATACAGGGAGGCTTGGCAGACAAAAATTGTGCAATTTTTTGGAGGAACTAGCCAAGAGATTGGAAGCCAAAACTGCACAATTCCTGGAGGGAACTGGCCACTGGCTACTGGGTCATTGGCAGCAGAAACTACGCAATTCCATAGACGAACTGGCAATCTGCTGCTGGGAGCTACTAGAGAGAGAAACTGCGCTGATGATGGGAGGTCGACCTAGCGATCACCTCTACGCAATTTCGGGGCTGAGCGGACTGCTGGGTAATGGAGGGCCTGCTCATGAAAACTGCACAATTTTCTGGGTGAGTTGTCAGTCGATTTTTGGGAGGACTGGCTGGAAAAATTGCGCAATTTTCTAGGCGAGACAGGGACGTGCATTGGGTGTCGGTTCGGCCTGTCTGCACAATTTCTCAGTCAACAGAGCTGGCAATGCTTGCAACCTTTGCGTAATTTTTTAGGGGAGTCAGCCCCGGGGTGGCTGCCGAGTCAAAATCTCTTGTTGACTAGCATGGAGACTAATTGATTTTATTGCAAGCAACGCAGCTTGAAATGACTTGCTTGGTGCTTATGCGTTATTTTGGGTGACATTTGATCGAGTTGATGGAGGGGTGATAGTCTGGATGTCAGAGGGGAGTCCGGTCGTCAGAACTTCAACAAAAATTACTGTGTGAACAAGTGAAAGATGCATATGTGATCCTGCAAACACACACTTACATGACTCAATGAAGGGACAACTCAAACCATCCAAACACACATGTTCAACATGACTGACCGACGATACAAGCGACAAGCGCGGCACTTGTGATTGATCATTGGTCGACTGTGATGATGCTTGCATGAAAACGAATGTGACTCCATGTGTGAGTGCGACAGATGTTTTCATAGCGAACACAACAAGTACACACGATGCAAAGACTTTGTGCATGACCAAAACATGTCCGCAAGCATGAATTTGACATGAACATGCAAAACTTGGGTGAAATAAACAAGCAGGGTGGATGTGAAGACTCACACGAGCTCACAGAGTGAACCAAGTGTGTGCAGACATCAAGTGAAATTCTCAAGGGAGGCTATGAAATTGTGTGTAGGCCAAAATCTTGGAGGGTGGTTGTAGCCGCTACGAAAAAACTATAAAATCCTAGGCTTGTAATTTAGATTCGAATGCTAAGTTTTGCCTTCTAATTTAGGTTCTAGCTCTAAGTTTGTTTTAAATTAATTAGTTTTACTATTTTAATATTTTTTCACATCCTAAAATTATTTTTGAACTTTATCAAATGTTATTGAATATTTTTGTTCTTCTATAAAATATAGAGAATTACAAAATAAACATAAAATTAATTTAGAATAAAAAGGGAACGAACTTATGTTCAAGTGCTTTGATTCAATGTAGAAAGTGAGGAGTTCTTTTATTAATAGGGAAGGTTCAATTCCAACGAGGGTTTAACTTAAAGCCATGGGCACCTTGAATTAGTAGTCCAAAGTGTGGTTGCACCTAGAAAGATTATATTGAATGGTCTCATGAACTGTACATACATATGTGGATCAAAGCCCACCCTCATGTTTTTCAATTTAAAAAAAATCCCAAGGGTTTGGATAAAATGGTGAAAAGTGAAGATATTTTCACTATTGGGCAATGTTCAATTGCCATAAGGCCTAGCCTAAAGCTACAGGCACACCTTGGGGTGGTGGCCAAATTTGTGGATGCACCCAGAGAAATTATATTAAATGGTCTCATTACCCATGTACTCATAAGTAGATCAAATCCCATCGCCATATTCTTCAAATGTTAAGGTTAAATCCCTCTAACACAATTGGTTTTGAAAGATCTCATTCTCTATGGTGACCCAACTTTAAAACCTTGTGGTAGATAGGAGGAAACACCTAAAATCTATCCAAATTATTTCGGGTGTGATTCTCAAATGATTCTAATAACTTGAATCTCTTTGGGTCACAATATCTTAAATTACACAATAATCACGCAAGTCATAATAGTAATCACCATATTAGTCAACAAGGAAAATAACTTTTATAAAAACATACAACCATATGTTGAACCATCAAGATAACTTGAAATAAGAAATAAGTTGAACAAAATTTGTTCATACACATACTAAAAAAGTATTCAAAATTAATCTTTTAACCAATCATATAATTGTTCATCTCACATGCTTTTTTATGCATAAACTATATAATATAGCAAGAGATTTGCATATACTTAATCTATTTTTTAAATGTATGTCCTTTAATTTGTATATAATTTTCAAATAGTATAAATTATTTAAATCCAAGGTTTAAGTGTGTATTTATATAAGTGTAGATCATGAACATCTAAGATAATTTAAGTTTCGCAAGTTATTCTTAATCTAATTTTTAATAGTCTATCTATTATTATGGGCGTGTCTTTATATATGTGACAAAGAGGTGTGAGAAAGTTGTACATAATTATTGTACATCAAACCAAAATTGTAAGATGAAATTTGTCAATAATATTTATTTATACATCCTTTGTATTACATTAAATGAGTCACTATGAATTGGAATTTTAGATACTCTAAACTCTTGGGCTAACTTCAACACCAATTTGAGAGCCACCAACTCATGATAATTATTTATTTTGTGATCAATTTTAATTTTGAATGAAATATTATAAATTAGAAAAATACATAAAATTCATCCTAAACCTTTAAAAAAAATCCTTATAAAACACCTTAAAATTATGCCCATAAAACTTATTTATTACTTCTTCCTTGAAATCCTATATAATTTATTTTTACTAAACCTATTAATAAAAAATCTTATTTATTACCTCTTCCTTGAAATCCTATATAATTCATTATTTTCCAAACTTATAAATAACCATTTATAAAATCCTATATAATTCATTTTTTCCCAAACTTATAAATAACTATTTAAAATATTTATAGCAAAAATTTCTACCTTCAAACGAATATCTTGATTTAATATACTTTTAAAATATAATTTTTTATTTTAATTTCACAATTTAATATTAAAATTTACTATTTTATAATTATTATTTTTTTCTTATTTAAAAAAAAACATTTAACAACATAGATGTTGATAAGTCACCAATTATAAATTTTATGTTTAAAACTATAAAAAATGACCTACATGCCATTTTTTTCTACATAAACTAAATTACTATAAAAGTTATTAAATCCTTATACCTCCATCCAACTCTTAAATCCTTACTAGCTTTGCCCAACCATTCGATAGGATACCTGGTGCGACCTCATTTCTAACCCGACCTAGTTCACTATGTACTTTAAAATCAATTCATATGTACTTAAAAAGCATTTCATTTCTTTGAATGCTGATGTGGAATATCAAGTGACAGGTTTTGGTTCATAATCAACTACTCTCAAGAAGATGGTAAACTCTATAAGCTCTTTTGGCAATGCATTAATTGTTGAACCTAGTTATTGTTAAAAATATTATTAAGTAATTTGTTGATTTCACAACTTAATTGATGTTTATATTTATTGATTTGCATGAATTAATGGTAAATTAATTTTTATATACATGATTTATAATTTAAAAAATTATCTTTTTCCATTATTATTAAGAGAAATAAATTTAAATTATTTTATTTCAATAAAAAAAATTAAAAATATTTTTATATATAAAATTTTTTTTCAGTGAGAAATATTTGTATTATCGAAAATGTACAAAGTTTACATATTTCAAGAGTCTTAGCCAGCTTGTACTGATCTAGAAGTAAAAGCCTGGTTGTCACAAAACTGCTACAAGTAAGACTATATGTCTTTGTGACAGAAACTAGATGACCTCCTGAAAAGTTTAGAATGTTAAAAAAATGAGAACAAAAAAAGACAGTAGCCACAAAAGGCCCTAAGTTGCATTGGTAATGTGTCGGGGTTCTCCTTGCCTTGCTTGAGCTCAGGTGGATCTTCCCATTCCATCGGCATTGGTCTGATGTAGTCGTCAAGCAAAGGGTGCTCAACCAATAGAGTGTGCCCAACTAGCAGATGGTGCACAACTACCAGAGGATGGTTAATGCCACTGTGGCCTTTAGTTTGGGCTCATTTGCTGCCAGACGTTATGGCATTCACTAGAATTTCCTCCTTTGCACAACGCGACTATTAAGGCATGGATGAGGATTGTCCCCCAATGCTTCTTGCATTTTGTCTATAGGGTCTTCTGTCTTGTGAGAGAATCTACGGGGCTCTAAGAAGAGGAATTGTTCACAAGTGAGGAAGGATTCGAGAATTGAAGATGTAGAACGCCAACAATAGCTCACAACATTGCCCAAACATGACTCCTGTGAAAGTCGAGGTCCATAAGACGACCCTCAAGCCCCATAGTAATCTCTTCCTAAGCTTTAAGGTGGTGACCCAACAAAATGTGAAGAGGCCACATGTTGTCAACAATTGTACCCAACCCTTGGGCATCTAAGTCTGCAACTAAGTTACAATATCGCGAGGGGATGTTCTCATTGAAGTGTTCGGGTCCCTATTCATGCCAAGGAGGGAGAGGTGAACTGCCTCTAACTCTAACTCCCTTACAGGGTCTGCCACATGCTCTTACCATAGCTGCAGAGTATGGAAACTACATTTCATGTGCTACCAACACCTCCGACCTTCTACTGCTCACTCCTCCAACCTTTTGTTGCCAATACCTCTGCCTTCTATTGCCAACACCTTTGGCCTTCTTAACATTCTCCTCGAGCAGATGATTATGACAATTAGGTGGATGAGTGTACAAATCTTGATTGAGCCATAAATGCTGGGGTGATAATAGGATGCCACCACCATTAACACTTGATCTTTAGATAACCAAAAAAACTTGCCAAAAACACCACCATTCTCTCAAATTAATTATTCTAGTCACAATAATCATAAAAGTGTTAATGTAACCCTCTATCACCTAGAGATCTAAATCTACAGCTAAAAAACATATTAATTTACAATAACAAAATTATCAAATATACCATATATATAATATATTACAAACCTACCCACCAACTTATAATAATTTAATTTAAATATATATAACTCGTAGATTATCTTTTTGATAAAACACAACTTGTAATGTAACATACTTAAATGTATCATTCTACCGTGTTTTTTGCTTTATTTTGGGTAATTTATTATTACAAAAGAGGTTATTGCATTTCTTATATAACTTATATATTTAAGCATTACATATTTTTATATAATAATTAATAATTAATTTGAAATAAATATAATATTAATTAATATATTTATAATTTATGAGTTGTAAGTAATATTTATCTTAAAATATGAATATATTAGTTAATTATGAAATAATAAATATAATATTAAAATCCAGAAACTATTAAAACTCTCTATATTTAAAAAAAATAAAATAAAATCCATATACTAATTAACAAATATTTCAAATTAGTCTCAAGTTAGAGGTCACACACAATGATTTGAATTAATGAGGTGCAGGAATTGTTTAGACAGGGAAAAATAGCTGGAATCTGGACAAATAAATTTCAAAAAATCTTGTAGAGGCAATGTTTGAATCGTGTTTTTGATGGTGGAAATAGATTCAGCACCATCAAAAAAGTTTAGGACACCTAAAATTTTGAAGTTTAACAACTATAAATTAGATTTACAAAAATCCTTGCTAGATTTTCTCTAAATATAACTAGAATTTCCATAACTTTCCAAATAACTCTTCAACCTCATTAAACTACGCATTTTAACTATGCTTAACCCGTCTTAGTCAACATTTGATATGCTTAACCTGTCTTAGTCCACATTTGATAGTGTCTTTAATAGCTTAACATTTTTACAGAGACGTTAAACTTTATTCGAAATCAGCTGAATTTGACTTAAGTGGATTGTTCTTCTAGAACCTCTCATTAGAGTTTGGTTATTGTTATATTTTTTAATTATATTATCTAATTGAATTTTTTATTTAAATTTAAATTTATTTTTATATATTTATATACCTTCGAGCAATTTTCTATATTCTTTATAGTTTAGGTAATTTGCTATTATGCATTTCAAGAATAATGTCAATGATTGGAGACATTACTTGCTTTTAATGACTTGTGGCAAAGGATGCATATGTTGAGAAGTGCTTCTTTGAATATTTGAAATGAGCAACAGTTCTTTCGTGTTGGTATTGATATGATAGATATGTTGATGGAGAAGTTATTTATGAGGATTCTAATTTAATTATTTATAATTATAAAATTATATTATAAATTAAATAATATTAAAATTTTAAATATTAAAATAATTAATATAAATAAATTAATTTTTTGATTTTTTTTTTTAATAAATTTATTATTTTGAAATGTTTTTTTTGTTTAAAATCACATTTAAATTATTGTGTCCAGTATAATTTTGAATAGCGGTTTTTGTGAAAGATTTGAATTTATATAATTAGAGAGTCTTGAAATTTAAAGATTCAAAATTATTTTTTATTTTATTTTAAAAAACATATAATATTTTTAAATATGGTCAGAATTTGGAAAATAAATAAGATGTGTTTGTGTAAGTTCTCTCTCTCTCTCTCTCAATAAAAATAAAATTATTCTTATGAGTATGTTGTACATTAATACACTGAATTAAACATAGTTAAAAAAAAATTCTTTCAAACAAGGTGTTTTCCTTGTCTCGTTCACTAACTATTCGGCACACATACAAATATCTAGCATATTAATGGCATTTAACATCGAGGGATATGCCATCTGCTTGTTGTACCTATCCAGTGAATATGATTAATGGCTTATTACCACGGCAGGTCTATGTGCACATGGCTTTACACGATACCATGATGAGTTGGCCCTCATCCGTGCCTCCACGCGGTGCTTGTACATTCCGAAGGATGGGACTTCGGTGTGCGTCTGCCATCTGTTGTGGCTCTCCATCGTTGATCTCCAGCCTGCGATCCGACGACAGAGATGGGCTAGAGATTACCCTAACCAACTGCCCACATTGGTGCTGGCCTTTCTCATTATTTCTAGCATACTTCAGCCTTGCGATGCTCTGCAAGGTTTTGGGTTATGGCGTTTGGCGAAGCTTTGTTAATGGCGCTCTGCGAGGATTAAGAGTAGGAAGGTCCGTCCATCGAACTGAGCCAGGTAACCCCTCTCTTAGCTATCCCAATAGGCTTTTGCTTGCTCAAAGGAACACTGTTTGGAAGATTGTTTATGACTAGGAAAGTTATGAGGGTTTTTATCTTGCCGTTGTACAAAGGCAACTGGAGTATTTTCAGAGATGAATGAATTCAACAAATTCCCCATCCCATCTACCACCGGAAATTCGCTATTTATCAGGTGAATGTGTCCTCTATTCAGGTTTCTCTAAAAATTTACAGCTACACTCCTTTTTGAATGACTTTCTTATTTCTAACAAAGGGTTCTCATTTTCCTTTGTAGGTGGACGACTTACCGAAGGCGTGCCCCTATCTCAGGGAAGCCCATAACTATATTATTTTTATGTTGAGTTTCTAGAAATGAGCCACCAGTTTTGACTCTGAAGGCAAAGACTAACCTTACCTTTTGTTGGCTTGCAGGTACGCTATACTCGGGAGGTTTAGAGGTCGAACTTTCAGCTTTTAAGTGTCCAGAATCTCACAATATGGCCACTGCTTTTTAGGTTGGAGCTAGACTCGGGTTGTAGGATAAAGAGGTCATTTATACTTTTTTTCTAAATGAAGAACTTTAATACTAGGACACGGCTTCCTGTGATTCTCTTTGTTTTTGGGTTAAAATACTTGACCGACCATTACAGTCGGCGATCTCCACTCTTGGACTGTAATTGTAATGACTTTGAAGGGCTTTCGAGTCGATCCTTTATGTTTAAAGTATGTATGTAATAATTATTCTAAAACCCTAATGGGGGTGTCGTTGCTCGATTATTTGAGGCTTATTTAAATACTTGTCTATTGCATTTCCATTCACCAAACCAGTTTAATTATGTTTATATGAGGTGTGCAAACAGTTTAGGCAACAAACGCATGATTCTTGCGCATAATCTTTGAATGTGAACATTAGAGTTATGCTGTAGCAGCTTGGTAATGAAGACTCACCTTTTGCTGTTGGTTTCATTATATATATATATATATGTGTGTGTGTGTGTGTGTGTATAAAGATTTCTGAGGCTATGAATTTCGGCCAACTTGTGGTAGCTACATTATTGTGAGGCTATTCATTGTCTTTCTTTAGGTTTCGATGTTTAAAACATAAAATTGGCATAGCGCACCAAGATTTTTACTTTCTGTTTTTTCTGAAATTACAATTATATATGTTTAGCATGTGCAGGGATTCTTGTCAGTATCTTAGCTTTTTCCTGACTCTACTCTAGAGGACAGTTTCTATTTTATGTTAGATTAATCATGTATTCCGTTCTACTATGAGAGGGTTTATCTTCTGTGGAATTCTTCAGAAGCATTCAAAATTGTTAAAAGATAGCTTATCATTGTAATCACTTTCTTGTGCATTCAATGTTAACAACTACAGTTTAGTATAGTTAATATATTTCACAGACATGAATAGTTACTGCGTGAAGTTATAATTACAGTTCAACAATGATTCTTTTGATGGCTTCTCCTTCAGTTTTCTAATTAACTTGAAAAATAGATAATAATGACTAGTGTACATATTAATATTTATGGTTTAACATCAAGTCTATTAAGAAGCTTGCTACCTCAGTTTAACCGTTAACCTGTAAAAACAATATTTTCGAAAGGTCTCTCCTCCCAGCCATGAGTCTGGCAATCACGTCCAAATTCTCCCCCGAGCACCTTCTATCTTCTCCATGCTAGATCTAGTCTAGTTACAGTCAATACTAAGGCCTCAGGACTACAGTCCAGCCTCCAATTGTACTCTTTGTTGACTGTACTGAGCAAGTTTCTCCCACTAGTTTATTCCACCCAACTCTAGTAGCCTTTTCTGCTCTTTGCCCCTCTCTATATTACCTCTCTCAAGCAGAGGGTAACCACTTCTTGGTAATTGTTCTTCTAAATGAACAAATTTTTTTATTTAAAGTATTACCACCTATAATTTAGGTAATTACCACATGTGTTTCTTGGCTCCTTCCTATAACAGTTCATATTCCTTATCAAATTAAATAACATTTAAAATATCCTTTTAGTAAAAACAAACATTCACTTAATAATCTTTGTGAAAATTTATACAACTTGGGGGTGTTACATCTCCCCCCTCATGCGAAACACCGTCCCTGGTGTTCTCTTCCTCTTCAGGAAATAATGCAGGATAAGCCTTTCGCATGAATTCCTCCTCTTCCCAAGTAGCCTCTTCTGGGCTAAAGTGCTTCTATTTCACTTTAACCTGGGTGATGGCTCATTTCCGCAAGTTGGTTTCCCACTGATCGAGAATATGAAGAGGTTTAGCTAGGAACTCTCCTTCTAGTTCAACCTGCACCATAAAACAATTCTCAGTTATATATATAACATATATATATATATATTATATATATATATATAATATACATATATATCCAGTCTTTACCCCTTAAGCACTTTACCTGAATATTTCCCCAATCAATAATGTGTTGAGGGTTAAACACATATTTCTTTAGTACGGATACATGAAATACATTGTGGACCCAAATGTGACTTGGTAGTGCAAGGTTATAGGCCACCGGTCCAATTCTTTCTAAGACTTGAAAGGGTCTGTAGTATCAGGGTGCTAATTCAGCACAACCCCGCCACTGCAAGGAAATTTTCCAAAGCTTCACCATCAGACAGACATGATCTCTTGGTTGAAATTCCTTGTAAGTCCTTTTTTTATCCGCATACATCTTCTGTCTATCTTGGGCTGTCTTTAAATTTTGTCAGACTTTCTTAACAACCTCCTCCATTTTTGCTAGAATGTCAGGACCTAGTGCTAGCTTATTTACTGGGTTATTCCAATCTATGGGTACTCTGCACTTTCGTAAAACACCTCGAAAGGGATCATGCCTAGTGATTCGTGGTGTTCGTTATTATATGTAAATTCCACTAGATGGAGGTAGTCCTCCCACTTGTGTGGTTGCTGCATCACGAACATGCGTAGCATGTCTTCTAACACCCGATTTACTCATTCACTATGTCCATCCATTTGAGGATGGCAAGCAGTACTAAACTGGACTTCAGTACCTAGTCCTACAAAAAGAGTCTTCTAGAAGGTGGATGTGAATTTTACGTCTCTATCCGAAATCACTACCTTGGGTATGCCATCCAAGCGAAATATCTCCTTCATAAATATTTATGCGATTTCCACTGTTTTGAAAGTGGATTTCATAGGCATGAAGTGGGTTGTTTTACTCAAATTTTCTACCACAACCATAATAGAATCATGTTGCTTCCTTGTGTGGGGTAAACTAGTAATGAAATCTAAGGATATAGTCTCCCATTTCCATTCCAGAATAGGTAATGGCTGTAACAATCCAGCGGGATGTTGATGTTTTGTTTTAACCAATTGACACTCCAAACATTTGGACAAGTATTCTACAATATCCTTCCTCAATCCGGGCCAAAAATACCCTCTCTTAATGGCTGAAAACATTTTTTGATAGCCTGGGTGGCCAACACAAGGTTTATTATGAAACTCATCTAATATCAATAGTTTAATTGAGGTATGATTTGGAATATAAATTATGTTTTTAAAAGTCAGAAGATTATCATAATTTATTCCAAATTTTGATTTTTCCCCTTTCTGTAGGGCTTCTTTTGTTTGTTTCCAGAGGAAGGTATATCCCGGATCCTTATTAGTTGCGTCCTTTATGATTTTAGGAATATTTGATGTTTCTTGGCTCATTCGGACCTCATAGATACAGTGCAACTTTCTGCTTAGTGTGTTAGCCACATGGTTTTCTTTCCGCTTTAAATGTTTCATTTCAAATTCGAATTCGCTTAAGAAAGCCGTCCATCTAGCCTGTTGGGCATTTAAGCTATATTGGTTGAAGAAATTGGTAAGGCTGCTACGATCGGTTAGCAGCAAAAATTTCTTCCCCAAAAGGTAATGCCTCCACATTTTAAGTGCATGTACTACTGTTGTCAATTCAAGGTTATAAGCTAAATATTGTTGCTCGTATTCCTTCAATTTTTGAGATTCATAAGTAATCACTTTTCCCTCCTATGTCAACACCCCACCAACACCTTCCTTGCTTGCATCCGTGCAAACTATGAAGGACTTTTCTGTATTTGCTACTTTTAGTACTGGTGTGGTAGTAAGCAGATGCTTTAATTTTTCAAAGCTTTGTCGACAAGCTGTTGTCCATTGGAAAGCACGTCCCTTTTTCTATAGATATGTCATTGGAAAAGTGATCTTTGAAAACCCCTCAATGAATCTACGATAATATCCTGCTAATCCCAAGAATGATCTAATATCAACAACATTCTTAGGGTTTGTCCATTCCATGATCATTTTGATATTTTCTAGGTCTACTGCAATGCCTTTAGCGATATAACGTGACCCAAATACTGAATTTGATCCTTGAAGAAGTCACACTTGCTGAACTTGATGTACAACTGGTTTTCCCTTAATTTCCGCAATACTATTCTCAAGTGTTGTTTGTGTTCTTCCTGGTTCTTTGAATATATTAAGATATCATCTATGAAAATCAACACAAATTTATCTAGGTAACGCTGGAAAATACCATGCATTAGACTCATAAAGGTGGCTGGAGCGTTTGTGAGGCCAAATGGCAATACCACAAACTCGTAATGACCATAACGAGTACAGAAGGCTGTTTTGTAAATGTCTTCATCTTTTATTCTTATCTGGTGGTAACTCGATCTTAGATCGATTTTCGAGAATACATTAGCTCCTTGGACCTAATCAAATAGATCATCAATACCGGATAAAGGATACTTATTTTTGATGGTTAGTTTGTTCAATTGTCGATAATTAGTGCACAATTTGAGGGTCCCTTCCTTTTTTCATACAAATAATACAGGAGCTCCCCAAGGGGACACGTTGGGGTGAATATATTTTTTATCTAGAAGAACTTATAGCTGCATTTTGAGCTCTATCAATTCAGGTATGCTTATGAGATAAGGAGCTCTGGATATGGGGGCTGCACCTGGAATTAAATCAATGGTGAAGTCAATATCTCGCTTGGGTGGTAAGCCAAGAATATTTTCCAGAAAGACATCTATAAAGTCCTGAATTACAGGGATACTTTCTAGCGAGGTCATTTTATTTTTAGAGTTTTTAAACCCCACCTGCATGGCATAAATTTGACACCCTTTCCTAATGCATTTTCCTAATTGATTGGCAATAATAGGATGGAGCTTGGTTCTGATTTTTATTCCTTGTAATTCCTTTTGTTCACCTGATTCTGAAACAAAACTTACAGTTTTCTATTTACAGTCTACCAGAGACCAACATTTTTCCAACCAGTCCATCCCAATTAGTATGTCATAAGAGCCCAAAGGTAATATATTAAGATCAACATCAATACGCTACCCAGAAATGGTTATGGGACATCGTTTTTTTCTTGGCATTAACTTTCCTCTTTGTGCTAGTGGCTAGTTGTACTAGCCAAGGTTTTGAAATTTTTTTGCTTACTAACTGACATTTTTCAACCTCTTTAGGACTGACATAGCTTAAGCTAGCACCTAGATCAAATAAAATAGAGATAGGTTGCTTAGCAATCATACCTTCACATTTGATCATTGTGGGTTGGAATTCGGCCTAATGATCATCCAAGGCAGCATTAATTCTAGGTATGCTCCTCGCCACTTCGCCAACTGTGGATGCTTCTTGCATGTTTGATAATTATTCTGTTCTAGCTCTTTATGGACAATTTTTGTAATAATGGGGTTCTATGCAGCCCCAAAACTGTAGTGGCGGTTTTGATTGCTTATCGTTGGTATATTTTGTGACTCCTTCAGCTAGCCTATTCTCAAAATATGTAGTTCTGGGTGGATTTCTAGTTGGAAACCTACCGAACGCCTTTTTCTTTGCATTCCTATGGTTAACAAATTTCGGGTGTCTACTTGGGATCAGGCTTCTACCATTCTTACTTGATCCTCCTTTTGGCCCTTCATTCCTTTGTTTCATTTGTTGATAGCAAATGCGGGCCTTCCTCACAACATCATCCATTGTCTTAGGGTAGTCAAATTCCAGTTTTTCCTTCATAAAGTTTGGTAAGCTACTAATAAAGCATTGAATTTTGGCCTTTTCTTCTTGCATGTAATTCACGTAGCGGAGTAAGGATGTGAATCTGGTTACATATTCGTCCATGGTTAAGGTTCCCAATCTTAGCTCATGGAATTCTTTCGCTTTCTCGTCATAATATTTATCCTTGAAATGTTTTTGAAATTCATTCCAGGTAACCTATTCTTCATCAATTTTCCTTACTGTCTTGATTTCTTCCCACTAGAGAGTCGCTTTTCCCCTCAACTAATAAACTACCAATCATGCCTTCAGTTTATCAGTATTTTCATAAATCTGGAAGTATTTGCCCATATCGATTAACCAGGCTTCCGCAGCTTCTTCAGATTCTCCCTCAAAAATGGAAGGCTTAATTTTCTTAAACTCTCCTTACAATTTTGTTTTTGGTTCTGGCTTTTGCTTCTTAGTTTTCCACTGGTTAGATACATTGTCTGAGCACCCCTCATCTTCCTCTCTATTTCTTTCAACAGATTCAACGTTTTCTTCCCCATGTTAAGTGGTCGGGGTCTTTTCACGATCCTTTACGCTGGGGTCTAGGTGGTGTTGATTTTGTCGATTGGACAAACTTCTTAAGATTCTTTCTAGTTCCACACGCAGACGTTCATTATCTGTTCTCAAACTAGTCATTTCCGCACCCAACTGCTGCACCGTTTCGAGTCATACTGCATTGACTTGCTGGGACTCCTCACCCAACTGAATCCAAATATCTGGGTTAGTATTCACATAAGTTTCTCCGAGTGATTCAAGTGGTCCTAATTTCCTTTGCATGTTGAACTTGTTGTTCCTTTTGTTGGTGTGATCCTTTTTTGTTATCTGTATTCACACATAAGTAGTTTTAATTAAAATGTAAGCACACAACTCCTATACATAGCTAATCCCAAAGGGCCTCAGTGTATGAACTTGGCTCTGATACCATTTTTAACATCTAAACCTTCCAAAAGTGAATTAAACATAGTTAAAAATAAAATTCTTTTAAACGTTGTGCCTTCCCTGTCTTGTTCACTAACTATTCGGCACACATACAAATATCTGGCATATTAATGGAATTTAACATCGAGGGATATGACATCTACTTGTTGTACCTATCCATTGCATATGATTAATTTCTTATTACCACGACAGGTCTACGTGCACATGGCTTTACACAATACCATGTTGCGCTGGCCCTCATCCATGCCTCCACGCGGTGCTTGTAAATTCCAAAGGACAAGACTTCGTTGTGCGTCTGCCATCTATTGTGGCTCTCCATCGTCGATCTCCAGCCCGCGATCTAATGACAGAGATGGGCTAGAGATTACCCTAACCAATTTCCCACACCGATGCTGGCCTTTCTCATTATTTCTGGCATACTTCGGCTTCGTGTTGCTCTGCAAGGTTTTGGGTTATGGCGTTTGGTGAAGCTTTGTCAATGGCGCTCCATGAGGATTGAGAGAAGGAGGGTTCGTCCATCGTACCGAGCCAGGTAACCCTTCTCTCAGCTGTCCCAATAGGCTTTTGCTTGCTCAAAGGAACATTGTTTGGAAGACTATTTATGACTAGGAAAGCTATGAGGGTTTTTATCTTGCCACTGTACAAAGGCAATTGGAGTATTTATAGAGATGAATGAAGTCAAAAAATTCCCCATCTCATCTACCACTGGTAAGTCGCTATTTATCAAGTGAATGTGTCCTTTATTCAAGTTTCTCTAAAAATTTACAGCTATGCTCCTTTTGAATGGTTTTCCTATTTCTAACTCAAGGTTCTCATTTTCCTTTGCAGGTAGGCAACTTACCGAAGGCATGCCCCTATCTCAGTTAAGCCCATAACTATATTATTTTTAAGCTCAGTTTCTAGAAATGAGTCATCGATTTTGACTCTCAAGGCAAAGACTAAGCTTACCTTCTGTTGGCTTGCAGGTACGCTATACTCAAGAGGTTTAGAATTTGAAATTTTGGCTTTTAAGTGTCTAGAATCTCACAATATGGCAACTGCTTTTCAAGTTGGAGCTAGACTCTGGTAATAGGATAAAGAGGTTGTTTATTTTTTTTTGTAAATGAAGAACTTTAATATCAAGACACGGCTTCCCACGATTCTACTTGTTTTTGGGTTAAAATACTTGACTGGCCATTACAGTCGGAAATCTCCAGTGTTGGACTATAATTGTAATAAGTTTGAAGGTCTTTTGAGTCGGTCCTTTATGTTTAAATTCTGTATGTAATAATTATTCTCAAACCCTAATGGAGGTGTCATTTCTCGACTATTTAAGGCTTATTTAAATACCTGTCTATTGCATTTCCATTCACCAAACCGGTTTAATTATGTTTGTACGAGGTGTGTGAACAGTTTGGGTGACAAACGCTTGATTATTGTGCATATTTGATATGAAAATCCCTCGTGAGCGATCTCAGTTAATTAATTAATGAATGAAGGTATTCCAGACTCATGTGCTAGTGTGTGTCTATGTTATCTTAGGCAACGGATCAATAAGATTGCAAAATACACAGGCACTGGAAAATAGTAAGAGAAACATAGTAAGCAAATACAAGATACACAATAAATTAATAAGGAGTTCACCCAATTCTCCTGGGCTACGTCTCCAGTCCAATTTTCAGTGGTGGCCTTCTTTTATTGTGTCTTTAAGTTACAATAAGGAGCTCCATTTGAGTCTCTTGAAACAGATGGTACTTAGTAGGGTCGTTCTTGGATTCCCCAAGCCGCTAGAGTGCATAGACTCCCCCTTACCAAGTCTCGACCTCAACTGGTCTTGATGGGATGAGTCTAATTTGGTACCCAGTTCCCAATAGATATCCTCACGGGGATTGCTTGAACCTCTCAAGCCTTCTGTCTGCTCGATGTTGCCTTAGCTCTGTAGGTCATCTTGGCTCTCTGCATCTGATTCTGTCTCCTTCTTCTTACCGTGCTCTCTTTTGTTCTTTGTTCGTTCATGGATTAAAGCCAAAACGTCCTAACTGTTCACTTCCTCTTCCGCCTCTTCAGATCACCTACTGCTTGTCGCTTGGAATTCCCTTGCTCTACGTCATCACCACTGTGTAACATCTCATAGGGAAGTGGCTACTTGTCCTTTCACGAACTGCGCCAGCTCTTCCTCAAACGGTTCGGTATTTCAGTTACTTTGTGTAATGATTCATCTACCAACTCAACAGTCCAATCGAACTTCAACCTTTATGTGCCGAATCTTATTTCTCTTGTCAAATTCAATTTTTCATCGAGCGCAATCTCTGCCGTTATATGTGGAGCCCCCAGATCCTACGGTGTTTGCTCTTATTGTGTGGTTGACTTGCTTGGATGTTAGCCCGTGATGAGAGGCGTTTTTCTCTCTCATCCACTGGACACACGTCGTTCACTGTATGGCATCACTGGGTCTCCTGACAATTCCGCTTACTACCCAAAATGCCTCCAATATTCCGCCAGTTTTGGAGCGTGGGACTCGCCTTTCGCTTTAGCGCTTTTCCCACGGTTTTCTGGCTTCCCTTGTGACCGAGTGCTCAGGGCCTTTCCATTTCGAGGGGTTTTTCCTAGCCATCACAAACAAACTCCGTTTTTTGATCTAGACTTCCTAACTACTAGTTTACGTCCTGTGTGGTCTACATGGGCCTCGATCAACGTGCTTTGACCGAGGTCCTCGTCGTTCCTTTTTGGCTACAAACTGCCACTATCCAGAGGTCTTCCTAATAGCTCATTGTTCAAAAGTTTTTGAAGTTTGTCATGATTTGATACAATCATAGAACTTTGAAATTTTCATGGATCCAATTCAGATCACGGCCTTCCCACTAAAAAAGATTTTGGACCACCAAAAGTTGGTTTTCAAGCATCGACTAAGTGAGGGTACAATTGTCTCACTTGTCCAATCTCTATCCTATTTACACTGCTCGGCTTCGAACCCTTGAGCCCAATTCTGAGGTATTCAACATCTCCCTTGCGAATCGTCCTCACCTTCCTATCCAGAACTGTGTCTTCCTGCAATTCATTAAGATATTCAAGTAACAGGTCATCAATAGAAGGCAATTGACTCTACTCTTTGGGATCCTCAATTAGTGAAGGTTCAAATAGTCTCAAGCAATCTGCATTTACGACTGAGTAGATGTGCATGTAAGCTGGTAGATCAAGGCGAAAAGCATTCTCACCAATTTTCTCAAGTATCTTGAAAAGTACATACTTGATAGGCTTTAGCTTTTTACCTTCACCTTGCATCTTGTCCTTGCTGATATACAACTAGACTTGGTCACTAGCTTGGAAACTATGCTCCATCCGATGCTTGTCTTGCCTTGCCTTGTATTTGGCTTGGCTCTTTTCCAGTTGTTCCTCTATTACCTGGTGGATCTCTTGGATTTGTTCAATGAACCTAGTTGCCCTGTCCACATCGCTGTGTCCCTCAACTGTGGTGTCTTTACCAAAGACAAAATCCAAAGGAGACCTTGTTGTGAAACCAAAACAAGTCTCAAAAGGAGATATCTGTGTAGAAGAATGTTTTTCTCTATTGTAAGCATGCTCCACATAACAAAAATGTTCATCCCAAAGCTTAGGATGCTTGCTGCAATATCCTCTGAGCAACTGGATCACTGTCCTGTTGACTACTTTGGTCTGGCCATCGGTTTGTGGATGAAAAGTTGTGCTTTTCTTCAGTTTGGTGTCCATCAGTTCCCACAGCCTTTGACCAAAACTTTCCCACAAATCGGGTGTCTCAATCAGATACAATGGAAGTGGCTAATCCAAAATGAACCCATACATGTTGAAAGAACAGTTTTGCAGTTTGTTCAACTGTAATCTGTTTATTACAAGGTATCAAAATACACATTTTTCTAAACCTATCCACAACAACATACAAATAATCATGACC
>APFE031193569.1:2501-16950 GCA_000404065.3 Pinus taeda | reverse complement strand
CAAGTTTACAATGACTGCCACCTTAGAGGGATTTATATTCAATTCACCACCCCCTACTACGTGTCCCAAATAATTCAGATATGTTTTGCCAAATTCACATTTTGAGAGTTTAACATAAAGTTTTTCTCTTTTCAAAACATCTAATGTCTGCTTAACATGCTTTAAATGTTCTTCCCATGTTTTGCTAAATATTAGAATGTCGTCCAGATACATAATAACAAAATCATCAAGAAAAGGTTTGAGTACATCATTCATTAGTCCCATGAAAGTAGCAGGAGCATTAGTTAAGTCAAAATGCATAACTAGCCACTCATACAATCCTTGCTTTGTCTTGAAAGTAATCTTCCATGCATCTTGTTCTGCAACTATGACCTAGTGATATCCACTATGCAAGTCTAAATTGGAAAAATAAACAACTTCTTTCAATTGATCTAAAAGATTATCTATGCGAGGAAGGGGATAACGATTTTTTATTGTTATCTTATTCAGTGCTCGGTAATCAATGCACATTATCCATGAGCCATCTTTCTTTCTCACCAAAACGATTGGTGACCCACAGGGTGATGTGCTAGGTCTGATGAACCCTTTCTCGAGCAACTCCTGCACCTGCGTGTTGTTTTCAGCATTCTCTAAAGCAGACAACCTGTACATTCCAATGTTAGGCAATGGAGCATCTTGTTGCAAAATAATGTCATGCACTATTTCCTTTTTGGGTGGCAGACCTTTAGGTTCTTGAAACAAGATATCATACTCTGAAACAACCTTTTCTAAATTAGCTTGCTGTTTAGCATTACAGGCCTCAAATACATTGGTTTTATCAAGTTTCTTTTCCTTTACAACCATCAGTAAGAATTGTTTGCAGGAATTTATCCTTGATTTCATCTGCCCCGAGTTTATGAGAGTATAATTATTCTTGAGCTTATGAGCTCTTAAAAATTATTTGATTCCATCTTTAACAAGTATAAACTTGTTCTCAGCTCTATAGAAAATAGCTTTTCTGTCATACAAGTAAGGGCTTCCTAAAACAATTCCACATATATCCAAAGGAATTATGTCTAACTCAACCTCATCTACAAATGCTGACCCAAAAGAAAACTTGAGTTTGCATTGTCTAGTCACTTGTAGTTGCACTTTATCATTTAACCATCCTAATGCGTATGGTTTCTTGTGAGATGTAGTCACTAATCCCAACTTCTTTACAATTGCTTCAGAGATTAAATTTACTTGTGAGAGACTATCAAACAAAATATCAATCTTTTGATGTTTGGGAATAACTCGAATATGGAAAATCTCATGTCTTTTTCTCTCATTTTCTTCATCAATAGTAGATTGAACAAAATTACTAGTAGATGCTTCAGAATTCTTACCTTTTATACCTGTGGTTGCAATAGTTGTTTAATCTTCTAAGTTTGACCCCAAATCCTTCTGAATAACTGCAACAGTCTTCTTCTTCTTGCCCTCAAACTTCTTAGGTCTCATCTCTGGATGCATAATCCAACAGTGCTCATCATCATGCCCATCCTTCTTACAGTGAGTACATGAAGACTTGCTCTTCTGTGCAGCGCTAGCCTTCCTTGCTTTCCATTTCTGTTTTCTTTTCTCCTTATTCTTGCTTGCAGTGGGTTGGGATGATCCCCCAACTTCTGGACTTCCATTCTTTCCTCTAGCTTCTAGATGAGTAGCTTGAGCAAATACCTCATCTATACTAGTGGGATTAAACATGAGGATAGTGTGCCTCATGTAGCTGTGTAGACCACCAATGTACTTCAACATAGTCTCAGGTGAGTCTAATGAGATTCCTAGAATCAATGCTCTCTTCCTAAATTCTTGGGTGTAACCTTGTACACTTTTCCCTTTCAACTGTCAAAGAGTTTGCCAACTCATCATGGCTTGCTGCATGTAGGCCAATGGATAGAACTACCTTTTGATTGCAGAAACAAATTCACTCCGGACATAAATGGTCTTACCATGTCTCTTCATATCAGCTTGGGTCCTGCCTTCCCACCAAACCAAGGCAGTGCCTCCAAGCCGTAGGCTTACCAGCTAAATCTTGCTCTTGTCTGAATCAATACTCTGCACTCTGCAATACATCAATTTGTCTAATCTAATTGTCCAGCTTTTCTGCATTCAACTCTCCATCATATATTGGTAAATCAAATTTAACATCTAGCTTAATCAAATATGCCTTCCTTTTATGTTCAGGGCTATTAGGAGGTGTGAGAAAGCTTTCTTCTTTCCCTTTGCCTTTTGAGTGGTCATGGAGGAGAGACTCATCTTCTCCTTTGTCTTTTTTGGAGCCTGATGAATCTTCATCTTTATGTTTTCTAAAGTCCTTATACACTTCCTCTACCATGGACCTTAGGGCTAGGAAAATATCTAAGAATTGAGGGTCTGGCCCCACAAAACCTTCCTCTGACATTGTCTTCTGAGGATATACTCTCCCAATTTTAGGATAAGTTTCGACCAACTCTCCTTCTCCTAATTTGAGCTTTGATCTAGTTAGCATTCAACAGCTAAATCCAACACAAGCTTGTCTACCCTTAACAACCTTTTGCTTTGATACCACTTGATCTAAAAATCTCTCATGAGTGATCTCAGTTAATTAATGAATGAAGGTATTACAGAATCATGTGCTGGTGTGTGTCTATGTTATCTTAGGCAACTGATCGATAAGATTGCAAAATACACAGACACTGGAAAATAGTAAGAGAAACACACTAAGCAAATACAAGAACACAACAAATTAATAAGGAGTTCACCCAATCCTCCTGGGCTACGTCTTTGGTCCAGCTTTTAGTGGTGGCCTTATTTTATTGTGTTTTTAAGTAGAGTTTTTACAATAAGGAGCTCCATTTGAGTCTCCTGAAACAGATGGTGCTTAGTAGGGTGGTTCTTGGATTCCCCAAGCTGCTAGAGTGCATAGGCTCCCTTTTACCAAGTCTCGACCTCAACTGGTCTTGATGGGATGAGTCCAATTTGGTACCCAGTTCCCGATAGATATCCTCATAGGGATTGCTTGAACTTCTCAAGCCTTCTGTCTGCTCGATGCTGCCTTAGCTTTGCAGGTCAGCTCAGCTCTCTGTGTTTGCTTCTATCTCTTCTGTCTCCTTCTTCTTACAGTGCTCACTTTTTTTTTTTGTTTGTTCATGCATTAAAGCCAATACATCCTTGACTATTCACTTCCTCTTCCACCTCTTCAGATCGCTTGCTGCTGTTCGCTTGGAATTCCTCGCCTTTGCATCATCGCCATTATGTAACGTCTCACAGGGAAGTGGCCACTTGTCCTTTCACTAACTGCACCAGCTCTTCCTCAAATGGTTTGGTATTTCGGTTACTCTGTGTAATGATTCATCCACTAACTCAGTGGTCCATTCGAACTTCAACCTTTATCTATCGAAGCTTATTTCTCCCGTCAAATCCAGTTTTTCATCGGGTGTGATTTCCACCGTTAGATCTAGAGCCCCCAGATCCTACGGTGTTCGCTCTTATCGCACGAATAACTTGTTCGTACGTTAGCCCGCAATGAGAGGTGGTTTTCTCTCTCATCTGCCAGACATGCGTCGTTTGCTGTACGGCATCGCTGGGTCTTTTGACAATTCCGCTTATCGCCCAAAATGCTTTCGATATTCCATCGATTTTGGAGCGCGTGACCTGTCTTTCGCTTTAGCTCTTTTCTCACGATTTTCTGGCTTCCCTTGTGACCCAACGCTCGGGGCCTTTCCATTTCGAGGGGTTTTGCCTAGCCATCAGAAACAGCCTCCATTTTCTGATCCAGAGTTCCTAACTGCTAGTTTGCATCCTATGCGGTCTCCATGGGCCTCGGTCAGCGTGCTTTGAATGAGGTCCTCGTCGTTCCTTGCTGGCTACAAAATGCCATGGTCCAGAGGTCTTCCTGATAGCTCATTGTTCACAAGTTTTTGAAGTCTGTCATGATTTTATACAGTCATAGAACTTTGAAATTTTCATGGATCCAATTCGGATCAATAATATTTGAATGTGAACATTAGGGTTAAGCTATAGCAGCTTGGTAATGAAGTCTCGCATTTTGCTTTCAATTTCATTTTTGATATATACATATATATAAATATTTCTGAGGTTATGAATTTCATCTGTCTTGTGGTGGCTACGTTATCATGAGGCTATTCACTGTCTTTCTCTAGGTTTCGATGTTTAAAACATAAAATTGGCATAGCAAACCAAGAATTTTACTTTTAAATTTTTCTAAAAATACAATTTTATATGTTTAGCATGTGCAAGGATTCTTGTCAGTATCTTAGTTTTTTCTTGACTCTACTCTAGATGACAGTTTGTATTTTATGTTAGATTAATCATGTATTCCATTCTACTATCAGAGGGTTTATCTTCTATGGAATTCTTCAGAAGTGTTTAAAACTATTAAAAGATAGCTTATCATCATAATCACTTTCCTGTGCATTCAATGTTGACAACTACAATTTAGTATAGTTAATCTATTTCGTAGACATGAATAGTTACTGCGTGAAGTTGTAATTACAATTCAACAATGATTCTTTTGATGACTTCTCCTTTAGTTTTATAATTAACTTAAAACAAATAATAATGACTATTGTACATAATAATATTTATGGTTTAACATTAAGTCTATTAAGAAGCTTGCTACCTCAGTTTAACCGTTAACCTGTAAAAACAATATTTTCGAAAGGTCTCTCCTCCCAGCCACGAGTCTGGCAATCACATCCAAACTATCCCCGAACCACCTTTTATCTTCTCCATGCTGGATCTAGTCTAGTTACAGTCAGTACTAAGGCCTCAGGACTACGGTCCAACCTCCAATCATACTCTTTGTTGCCTGTATTGAGCAAGTTTTTCCCACTAGTTTATTCCACCCAGCTCTAGGAGCCTTTTTTGCTCTTTTCCCCTCTCTATATTACCTCTCTCAAGCAGAGGGTAACCACTTCTTAGCAACTGTTCTTTTAAATGAACAAACAATTTTATTTAAAGTATTACCACGTATAATTTAGTTAATTACCACATGTATTTCTTGGCTCCTTCCTATAACAGTTCATATTCCTTATCAAATTAAATAACATTTAAAATATCGTCTTAGTAACAACAAACATTTACTTAATAATATTGGTGAAACTTTATTCAACTTGAAGATGTTAGATCTTATTAACTTAAATTAAAAATATAAAAGTATCTTAAATGAGAATGTATTTAAATAATAATATATTATGTTATTAACTTAAGTTAAAAATATAAAAAGTATCTTAAATTATAATGTATTTAAATAATAATATAATATTTACTACATTATATTAAACTTTACGAATTTATGTTTAGTATATTGTACTTAGTAATACTAATAGATAAAATAATATTTTTAATATTAAAAAATTAATTTAGAATTATATTAAAATTTGTAAAAATTAAATTTTATATTTCAAATATTATAACACTGAAAATATAACTTAAATTGTGCTAATATTTAAAATAAACATCTAAAAAAATGAAACTTTAATTTTATAAATATTCCGGTATAAAAATAAGAACAAACATATATAGGAAAATTTTAGCAATCTTTGTAAAATAAATCTTACACCTATTAATTTTGAACGTTTTTAAGATTAAAATCATTGATTTTATTTTGATGAGAAAAAAATAAAAATCTCTAATATTGTAAAATGAAAATAGAGAAAAGAACGAAAATCAAAATGTATTATTACAAATTTTATTAGATTTTGATGTTTATTATTTTGTCAAACACTCATATGCTTGCATTAAATTTATTAATATTATTATTAATTTTTTTATTTAAAATAATTTTAAAAAATAAATTTAACTATTGTTAGTCTTACTTTTATAAGGATATTTAATATAAATATTTGTAATAATTAAAAAAGTATTTGAATTTAATTTAATAATATTAAAAATTTTAAATTAATATTTATTAATTAAAAATCGAGAATTTAATTTAAAAATCTTTATATCATAAACTCATTCCTAAGTTCTCATGAAAGCCCTAGATTCCTAAAATCATTCTAATCCATTGGATACATTGACAAATGTTTTTATTAGTCTTAAATATTATTAGTCATACACTATTGATTTAATTGTCAATCGAGCTAGTAGACTTATGAGGTCCTCGGTGTAGTGCGCATGGATTGCAAGTTCTCTAGTTTATTAAGATGACCTAAGCTAAATGCATAGGGATGGTGGTCTCTTTTAAAAGGTTCCTACCTCTTAACTTAGTTTGGTTAAATGGCCCTTTTGTTACTAAAAGGTGTCAATAGATAAGCTCAATATAGCCTCAACATTGTTATTTTAATTCTTGATTATGTAATAATTAATTGTTTTATAAAATATTTTAAAATGAAACTTATCACCAATCCCATTTAAAACAATTCAAAAGAAAATCATTAAAAGACTTTGCATAAAACTTCAGTTGTGCTATCACTCAAAGTACATTTATATATCGAAAATCGAAGCAATGCAACTATTCAAGCATACAATATACATATATAAATTGAAAGATGAAAAACCACAATCCTTATTTGCAATAGACAAGAGTTATGAAACCTTCATTCTATATATAAACAAATGACACCATGCAAATAAAACAAAACAACTATGGCACATGACGTGCCTTGAGTGGACCCAACTCAAGGCCTAGCCCTACATTCTTCTAACTATTCAACATAGAACAATGAAAAATAAATAGAATGTCACTACATACTAGAACACAGAGCACAAATATCAAATTGAACATTCGTTGATCACACAAACAACAAACTTAATGTTATATCTCATAGATGAATGGAAATGCCAATAGTGTCTGTGCTCTGAGAACTTTGCCCTCTATATAAAGTTTACAAAATCTAAAATAGGCACACCATAAGTTTGGTTGTTTCCTTGCTAACTAATTAAAAACAAGTATCCTAATTGGTTACCATCACATATCAACTTTAGCCATGGGTCAAACTGCCCATGCTAATTTTATCCTCAACGAATACAAACTGTAGGTAGTTTGATAAGTTTTTGAATCATATACTTAACTCTTTAGAGCAATTGATCTCTCACAACTTATAAGTGATAAAGATCAAGTATCTCTACTATAACTAAGTTTATGGGTCAAAAATGACAATTCATATAAAAAAAAAGAAAAAGAAAAAAGAAAAAAGAAAAGAAAGAAGCCTTACAAGTCTCATTATATCGATATACAACTAAAGTATATAAGACCATGTATAATCTTATAATCAAACACTTTTAATCTTGAATCAATAACCCATACCATTTATTACAAACCACACTCATTATATATATATATATACCAAACACACTTATCCAATATTCTCAATCAATCATTTTAGTTATTTAATTCTAAACATAAGAGACAAGGTGTAAAAATAAACATAAGTATACCTGTGATGGAAATATAAGATTTGGCCAAAGTTAAGAGTGAAAGACGATAAGATTTGAAAGCAAAATGAGACGCTGTTAGGCACAAAAATGCTCTCAAAAGAGGAACCCAAAAAATATTTCAATCTTATTCCCAAACGTTCATAAATTTCAAAAGAATATAAATAAATATCAAAAGAATATAAACAAATTTCAAATTGGTTAAAAAAATATTTTTCAACTTTATTTTTATTTCATTTTTAACTCATTAAATTTCGTTATAAATTAAAAAACTAAAAAAAATATTATTGATTATAAAAATATTCACAATATAATTTAATTTAAATTTATATAATTCTACTAAACAATAATACAAAATATTATTTACTAAACTAACAAATAACTAATTAATAATAATATATGAAAATTATAATGAGGATATTTATATGGATTAAAAATAATAATAAAATATATACATAATGTATTATTTAAATTAAAAGAGTATATATATATTTATATATATATATATATCTATATATATCATAAAAATAGGTAGAATGGATCAATCATTTAAAAATATATAAATATTATTATTTCACAAAAGAATTTATCTATGCATAAAGTAAGTAGTTGACTCGATAATAAGGTGAGGTGGGGATGGTGGGGATGGTTTGATTGAAGGTTACAGACTAGTAACATAGGAGGGTAACAAAAATTTTATTGTTCCCACTTAATTCCAGTCTATTATGTTTTTGCATAATGAATTCTCACGTGAAATGGGGTAACCCCTCCTTCCACAATATACTAAATGATAGGTTTCATCATATTGGTGGAAAATCAGGTTCTGAGGGGAACTTGGCTTAATCTTTCCAGTTGCCTATCCCGGTAGATCAGTGAACAAGGAGTATCCAGTTGCCTATCCCGGTAGATCAGTGAACAAGGAGTATAAGAGGCTAGTGTATTGATAAAGCCCCCCAAAACCCTAGATTTATTATTCCTTCCAAAGTATTGGAAGACCACAAAAGACGCATGATGGATACTTCTTTCATCTATAAGTTCATAGGAATATAGCCTCCAGAAAAGGATGTAGAAGGATGGATAAAAAAAACTTGGCAACCAAAGGGAGAAGTTGACTTGAGACTAGGGCCAAATGGTTTTTTCATAGTCATATTTTCCAACCTAGAAGACAAAAATCGAATCTTAGAAGGCATACCATATTTCTACAATAATGTGGACCTCTAGTTAGACATTGGGAGGCCTGCTTCAACCCTAATAAGGAGGAGTTCAATGAAGCGCCAGTTTGGGTCAAACTGTACTCACTTCTAGTGGATTTCTCGGTACTTGAAATCCTTGAAGGAATTGGACAAGCGCTAGGGTGTTTTGTAAAGCTCTCTAAGATAACTAAGAGGGGATAAATTATGTCATATGATAGGTTATGTGTATATATGAACATATCTCAACCTCTACCAGACTCTCTTGAGCTAGATTATTAGGGAGATGTTTGGAAACAACCCCTGGACTATGAACATGTTCCGTTTAGATGTCATCTCTTCCATGAACATGGTAACCTTATTAGAGAATGCCCATAGAGAAGGAAGGAACAATTTGTAGGAAGTTTAGCTTTAAGTGATGGGTTCACCAGAGTACAACCCAGGAGATGAAACAACTGAAATCGTCCCCTGAATATCCCCAAAATAATGGAGGAGAAAAATCATTTCTCGGCCCTAGATGAAATGGAGGAAGACACACAAAAAGGGGAGGATAGTAAAATGGAAGTCCTTCAAGCGGAATCATTTCACAACCACAATGGGTTGAAATGTAAAATAGTGGAAAAAGATATTACACCAACATGCTTCAATTTTCATACACTACTAGGTTTCGATGAGGTAGCACCATAATTGAATTAGGAGGAGGTTGATATTTCAGAGGAAGAAAAGTTTTTAGTGTCCTTGGTAAACAATTGGGCTAAAAAAGATTTAGGATATCTGAGTCCAGAGAACAAAGAATTATATGCTAATTCTTATCTTCGATGGAAAATGAAGCATCGAGATATATTAAATGAACAAATAGCTCAAGGTTTCCAGACCTTCAAACAGAAGGGTAAAGAAATCCTAAATAAAGATTCAGAGAACAAAGCTAACAAACCGAAGAAGGAAGCTAGGCAAAGCAATCACCCAAATCAGGTAAGTCAAGACCAACCATCTGTTATGATGGAAATTCCATCTTCCTTAACACTTCAACATGAGGATAATTTCATGGAATATTAGAGGGCTCAATAGCAGAGGTAAACAACACCATCTTAGCAAACGAATTACAAAAGAAAACCCATATATTATTATTCTACAAGAAACCAATTAATAGGGGATAAAATGTCCAAAATTCTAGGCTCATGTTGGAAAAGTTGTGAGGTGATGTCCTTAGATGCAAAAGGAATCACAGTTGGTTTAGCTATATGGTGGAACCCCAACCAAATATTTTTCAAAGAATGGTGGGCTACATATAGAACACTCACAGGATGATTTTCTATGTAGGAACAACAAAATTCATTTTCCTATTGATAGTCTATAGACCTGCAAATATGAAAGATAAACCTACTTTTCTGCAACAACTACATGACATCAAGCAACTAACACAGAACTCTCTATGGGTGATGGGAGTTGATTTTAACATTACTAGAACATTAAAAGAAAAAAAAGGAGTCCTAATCCAGGTGGATTTTGGTGGCCACCCATCTATTCCACTTGGACCCCCACCACTATCTCTTTCAGTTTTTCAGTTTCCTTAATTGTAACACAGTTTACGTTTTTTGGTAGTTTTTCAAGTCTTAAACTTCCTGAGCGGTTTTGAGGCCCTAAATGATATTTTTTAGGAAAACCGGGGCAAACATGAGTGTTTGACCAATGTTTACCACTCGAAAGTTGTATCCCTCATATAGATATTTCTAACGAGTTATTGTGCACATCATACAGAGACCATATGCCAAATTTACGACCCTGGGAAGTTGATGTACAAATTTACCCAAACACGACCCATAATTTTGGTGCTTCATCTCCT
The DNA here is from genome assembly GCA_000404065.3 of Pinus taeda. Lineage (NCBI taxonomy): Eukaryota > Viridiplantae > Streptophyta > Pinopsida > Pinales > Pinaceae > Pinus > Pinus taeda. Next base: position 6,519 of record APFE031193569.1, on the reverse strand, counting down.
AGGGTTATGGTTTTGGATGTTTAGGATTTTCCATTATTTCTCAATAATAAATAGGCCTTCAAGCCTCATTGTAACATAGTTCAGAGGCATGTAGCTGCCACATCTCTTCTCATAGATAAGCTACCATCACTCGAGATAGCCTTATTTCCATTTTGTTTGTAAGCATATTTCAATATTTGATATTAATGAAATGAAATGTTATTTCTGCTACATCTATATTTTATGGTTATATCTGTAATTTTTTGCATTCCTGTTTAATTTCAGATCAGTGGTATCGTAGTGGTATTCTCTTTCTTTGTTTTTATTTCCATGTCCCCAATGAGGTCGAGATATAAGAAGTTAGGGTTCAAACTGGTCAAACCTTTGCAAGACCAGCCTCACAAATATTGATGGCCTCCCATGGCAGAAGGGAAGAAAGACAAGGGGGTAGGAGATCCTTTCCAAATATTGCTCGAAGAAGCCTTTGAGCGATAGAGGAATGTGATGATGGAAAAATTTTCCTAGATCATTTAGCAGCTACCCAAGGGTGATGCATCTCCTTCTAGAAGCTACTTAGGAAGTGCCACACCCTTTATGGTACATGTTAAATTTTACATCCCCGTATTTGAGAATCAGATAGATGTGGACTCCGTAGATAAATGGTTAAATACTCAGGAAGGATATTTTTATGTTTATGATTTTTCCAGTTGGGAAAATATTACTTTTGCACTTCTCAAAGCCGCCCCCCATGTGAAGGACTGGTGGGAAACCTATTATTTGAAGAAGGTCAAAAGTAAACCCTCACTATTTTCAGCTGCACCCACTTGGAATTCGTTCTAGGATGCCATAATGAGTAGTACTACCCTGTCGAGAGCTATGAGGAAAAATACATAAATTGGACCACGCTGCGGTAGGGAAGGGATCACGATGTGCCAAAATTTACCAATGTTTTTCACACCCTTCGCACGAAGTTGGGTATCAAGGATTCTGACTAACATTTGGTACTAAAGTACCACGACTTCCTACACAAGTACATCCAGGATGAGATGGAGTTCATGGACATCTCCTCACTCAGCACAACGTACAAATACGATGTCAATAATGAGCCCAAGTTTAAACAGAAAAAGTGAGACTTTTGATTCATGAATCTGAAGCAAGGGAAAGGGGCCCCAAACCACAGAGCAAAGGACAAAACCAACGCGAGGTGACCCAGGATAACCCACTGAAGTTGCAAGCAAAGAAAAACACCATGATGACAAAGTAGGACATAAGAAAGTGGTGTGAGTTCCATAAGAGCTCCACTCAAAACACAAGTGAGTGTTGGGCCAAGCAGTCACTAGTGCCCGAGTTGAAGGCTTTCAAATTAGACGCATATCCTGACTCCGTGTCAGAACCTGACAAGGGGAATGATAAAGAGAATTATATCATTAACATGGAGCTCAGTGCCATTGTGGCCACCACTAAGATCTAGAAGATTGAGATTGAAGATCTATAGGAGGGGGAACGCCTCTTGCACTCATAGATGTGAGTGAAGGGTTCTCCGCTACAGATCATTTTTGACAGTGGGAACCTCATTTTAGTAGAGTTTGTGAAGTGGTTGTACCTACCGACTACAACACATCTGCAGTCGTACACCATCAAGTGTTTTCACCAAGGACGAGATCTCTGTGTTGAAATGTGGCAACAAGAATATTCCAATTTAATTTTTCCTTGAATTAAATTGTGAATATAAATCGAATTTAGTCTTAACAACTACTTGGAAATAATTAATTAATTTGTTTTCAAATTAATTAGTTGGAGAAATTCAAGTTAGAAGTCTTTTTGAAGTAATGCAAGAGTTATCCCTAAAATTTAGTGATCCGAATTGGATCCATAAAGAGAGATTAAACAAAGCCATGGTTGTATTAGGTCGAGATAGACTTCAAAGAATTTACAACAGTAATCAAAAACACCTCTCAACTAGTGGCAATGGCAGCCAACATGGAACGACGAGGACCTCGGTCAAAGCGCGCTGATCGAGGCCCATGGAGACTGCGCGGGAGGTGAATTTAGCCCCTGGGAGGCCCGGATCGGGAAACTGAGGAGGTTTTTGATGCGCAATTGCGAAAAACCCCAAATTGGAGAAGCCCCGAGCGCCTGGTCGCATGAGAGCTGGGAAAACCGTTGGAAAAAGGCTAAAGCACTAAAGGTGGGACCCGCTCCGAAAACCGGCGGTATTGATCAGGGGCACCCTCAAACGGTAAGCGGAATTGGAAAAATGGAGTGATCCCACTCAGCGGTCAATGCGTGGCAAGCAGAGGAGAGAGAAAATTGTTGTTGATCGCGTGTTAATGGTTGAGCTAGTCAACTGTGTGGGATGAGCGGATGGCGTTGGATCTGTGGGCTCCAAATCTAACGGCTGAGATCGCACCCGATGGAGAAAGCAGAATCGACGAGGGTTTAAGCCACAGTTTGTAAAGATTTGACGTCCGATTTGACTACTAAGGTGGTAGAAGACTCATTCCATGACGTAATGAAAAAACCCAAACCGACGAAGTGAATTGGCACAGCTGCAGGATGTGGCCACTCCCTGTGAGACTGATGATGACCCCAAACAAGGAACTCCAAGCGAAGCTGTAATAGGCGATCCGACGAGAAGTGGAAGAGGAATCGAAGAGCCATGGGTACGAATGGTTTTAAGCCATGAAAAGAGAACGGAACACACACAGAGAGAAAGAGAACAACAACCAGAACCCCGAGAGGAGGATTGTCATGCGGAAAGAGTTATTTTTGCGGACAAACCTAACCTCCCTAGGAGTCTAAGACTCTCTAGTGACAAACAAGAAAAACAAGAGCAATCCTTCTCTAAACATACATTATTCTATGAGAAACCAAGTGTTGTTCGATCCTACCTCAAATCCAACGCTTGTTGTAGCAGTCCAGCCTTGCTGATCCAGATGAGCTCCTCCTTCACTTTAAGACCTGCATACACTAACAGTTAAATGATTACATAACACCTGAATATTTCTTAAAACAAAGCATATTCATCACATAGACCAAGGAGTACATGAAATAATTCATTAACAACAAATCATTGAGAAGAATGGACTTATTTGTATTAAGGAAACAAAAGAGGAACCATTTACAACCTGAGCCTTGGTGTTGTGCAAGTTCCTCCCAGGGTCCAGCAAGAGTTTTCCTTTACTTTGATAAGCTCACCCACTTCCAAATGAAACAAGAAAGGATAGGAATCTCTCCTCACAAGCTTCTACAAGGAAGTCCTAATTCCAGTAGCATCTACCCTTTGGAATGTTCAGCTTTTAACCTCCCCACCTCTGGCCCAATGCCTGTATTTATAATGTTCTAGAGGAAGTTAATTAGGTCCAACATCAATGGGATAATCCCCTCTTTTGGATGGGGTAGCTCCTCTCTTGATCGGATAAGTTCCTCTTTCATAGGGATACATGAACCATCTAGAGGCGCTCAATACACGTCAAACAAGCTTCTAGAATGATCTAGAAATGACCACAAGTAACTTTTTTAAGATGAAACTCATGCCTTTTGACCTTTACAGGAGTACGCACCCATCCCTTGGCTTACAGAGTGTACAAGTACGCAGGTACAATGAGCTTGGGATGCGTACACGCAGGCAAGGTAGAGAGAACCTGCGTACCCAGAGATAAACATGTTTTTTAGTGACTTTCTCTCTTTTTTGAAGTTTGACATGAGAGCAGAGGTATAAGGCTTGACAAGGAGGATAATATGACTATTGATGGAGCCATATTAACTGCAGATAGTCATGGTGACAAATTTCAGTGTAACAGATTGCCCCCTAAAGTATGAAGTCTGTAATAGATAAGGGTTTTATATCATATAGGAAGGGTGAAGTACTTTATCATTTCGAAGATCATCTTGTGGAGAGCCCGGTCAGAACCTGCAATTTCCAACACAAAATACATGTATAATATCATATCATCGTTGAGGTAGGCATTCCCATACTCAGATCAAAAACTTTTAACTATTGGACTAACTACTCTAATACAGGAATGATTTCATAATA
>APFE031193564.1:26812-39554 GCA_000404065.3 Pinus taeda | reverse complement strand
GGTCACAACAACCCATCCCATAAAATTTTGATCTTATATTTAGACAAGGATATATAGAGGGTTCAATTTCACTATTTTATCAGTCACATGGTATATCTTTAATTATTATGGCAGTTGAATGTGTTGAGAAAATATTTTGTGAAATTATGTTGATGTCCGTGGTTGACTTATTCATGTTTTATTAGTTGTAGAATTTATGGCATGAGTTGAAGTAGTTTTCTATTTCTTTCAATTTTGTTGATAAAAGGGCTTCGTGGTTCTTAAACTAGAAGCTTCGGTGCCTAAAACATCACTTATTTTGTTTTAGTACGATCAAGTTGTTTGATAAACTTTTGAACATGTTCAATTTCCATACCTCCATGCTAGCAACCGATAGATAGCGAAAAGAGAAATATTTGACAGATGGAGCTTGGCCCATAGGATGGTTCATTACTTGATGACTCTTACTGTGGAAGACCCAATGAGATGAGGTGTCAACAATGTTGATCTTGCAATGTTCATTAATGGTGGTCACAGGTGGTTACATTGTAAATGGAGGTCAAGTGACAACTCAAAGATGTGGTGGTGCAAGAGCAGTGTTTGTGAGATTTCAGAGTGGATGTGAGTGTTGATGAAGACCAGTCATACATAGGTTATCCTTTTTGTTGTAATATGTGTTTTCAATGTTTTCCATGTAAGCATTAATTGAGGGCATTAGAAGTAATCCTTCCATGTGTTATTTTAAGTTGTCATTGTGAGTTCCAAGCATCAATCTAGAAGTAGTTTTTCCATATATATGAGTTGTTGCTGTGATCTAGTTGTGTCGAAGTCAATGATTTATGTCTTATATATTTGTAACTGTTATTAGCAATAAATATATCAAAGGGTGTTTGGCATTGTGTGTAATCGCTATCTGATCTCTCTCTATTTTCTAACAATAGATGCCTTATGAGCCTGCCTTGTAATACATAGTGAAAGAAGAATTAATGAGAAAAAAATATACAATATATTCACTTTATTTATATTATTGCTATATTTCATTTTGTGTTTTTCCTTAATGACTTATATATCTAGTTTTAATATACACCAATATCCAATTTAGATTTGGGATTTGAGCCATATACGGGAGATAACAAGATTGCAAGTGGAAATTTTGCTACAATCGCAGGAAATCAATCTAGTATTTGAAGGTATCATTTTCCAACCTAAATTAAAATAAAGTATGATATTTCTATTGAATAAGATAATTATATTTTTTAAAGGAAATTTTTTCTAAAATGTATTCCACGCAACACAACTTTAAAGAAATATTGCAGAGATAGGAACCTGAAATACATACTCTTTTTAATTATAGCCATGGTTCTATCCATTATGCCAATTTTTTCTACAAATGCATTTCTATTTCTATATCGTTTTCACACACCTATAACTATACTAGTAACTCAGCCAAGAATAACACATTTCTGCCTCTTACAAGGATGATTTATATCCTTGTTAATGAAAGATGATTATGCAATAAAATATCTACTACAAATGTAAATAGTTGAATCTGTGCTATTCTTTAATTTTTGTATATTTCATGATTAAATTAAGTTTTCCATTTAACGAAAATAAGAAATTGGATCAACAACATTAATATTATAACAACCCTCATGAAAATTTCATGTAATAAATTTTAATAAAGGAAAAATATGACAACGGTTAAGGGACACTTATTCCAAGTTGCATGTTGGGCAAAGATATCCTAGTGGGCATCACTGGATGTGTCTATGGCTAAGAAAATTGGAAAAGGCTAAGGCTAAGGCATTAAAAGGAAAAAACACATTTCTGGCACACTTATTTATGACAATAAAGGAAACTAGGAGAAAAGTAAGGTGAAAGGTCACAAGTTGCATGTGAGGAGGAAACTGAAGGAAAATAATGGAAAATTAAGAAATTAGAGGCCTCATTAATGAAAAGGCCTCTAAGGATCAATTGGTAACCTTTTATCAGTTCAAGTTTTGGAGCTCTCTCATTATTCTCTCTCTCTCTCTTGGGCACGTGGCTTCTACAGGAATACTTACAGGTAACATATTGCATGTGTGATTTCCTAGCTCGTTTTGACATGCATGTCTTTTCATGTTGGTCTATGGTTCACTTGCTATCAGTGGCATGGTTTTTCCAGGTTATTATAGTTGTTTTCAGCCTAGCCTTGAATTTTTCTAGATGCCATGGTATGTTGGGATGTTTATCTCAGTTTTGAGCTTTTGTTTGCTGAATGGATCTCAAGGTTGATTCCCAAATTCCTAGGAATCCCTTGATTAGTTTTGGTGGTATACACAGTAAAGCCTAAGGGATAAGTCTTGATTTAGGGCCTAGTGATCCGGGTTTGGATAGCAGTAAAGCCTGAGAGATTGGTATCGATTTGGGGCCAACTGATCTAGGATTGGATTGCGGTAAAGCCTGAGATACAAGGAGATGGAAGATTCCTCAAGGATAGTTATGGATTCTGGATGGCATTCCTCTTTCCCTTGAGATACGAGGACCATAAATTCCTGTAAGCAACACACATTAGTTGGATCCAATGTTTTGAAATTTGTCTAATAGTATTATTGGAAGGCTGACCCAGTATTCAAACCAAACCTCTTCAGAATTCCATATGATTTCCAAACCTCCAGTGTTTTCGTTTACATCTTGGGCCATGACTTGGTACTAGGGTTTAAAATTTTCCATAATCCCTTTCACTTTCTTTCATTGATTTTAGTTTCTTGTATTATCATGATGCTTGGTTTATCTTTCTTCAATCTCTATTTAAGGTATCTATATTTTCCTCTACTAAGATGCCTCTTATGTTCCATGATCTAATAATTATTTCAACATTTCGGGGTTTTTTGAAAGACCTCTGATAATGGAAATTCTCCTTCAGAATTTACTAGTAGCTCCCCAACCATCAAGATGGATTTGTTCAGTGTTCTTCTTTCTCGTTTCTTTCCCCATTTTCCTAGGGTTCCTATTTCTTGTCCTTAACTGACCTGAGAGCCTAGATGATCTGGCTGGGCTATGATAGTTGAGCTATGTTTGGCTTTGTATTGTTGAAAAGTTTCCTTATAAAGTTACTTCTGATATTATGGGATGAAGCATTCATCCAAGTGTATCCATTCTTGTAGTAAATGTTTCATCACTTGTTCTTCCTCATTAAGGTATTCGTTCAAGTTATCGATCCCCATTGGATTTTGCTCTATCATTTGCATTGTGATTTTCTTTCTTGGGTTTTCTATTGCCTCCTTGTTCTTTGACATATTTCCTTCTGGTTCCTTCTTTTCCAAACTTTCCATCTCCACGGTATTTTCAGGGACTACCTCCCCTGTTTTGTCCCCGTGAAGAACAACAAACCGTTAAGCGTGCACTTCTCTTTCTCATTTTAACTTGCTATCTAGTTCCATGTCTTTGTCTAGTTCCTTTTTCTCTTGTACACCTCTTGAAAGCCTTCCCCATCTTCCCCTGCCATCATTTCTCCCGCCCTTTTATCCACAGTGGGGTTCTCGTTATGGTTAAGCAAGAAAGCTCGGTACAAATGGCCATATTCAAGGAATCAACGACATCTAAAGGGGATATGCTTATAGTCTAGGGGTTGTTTCCATATCTCATCGTGGTATTCCAATTTTATATAGTCCGGAAGAAGCTCGGTGATATTCATGTATACACAAATTCTGGTAATATTTATTATAATAAGCCATCATTGAACACTTTTCCATGTCTGCCTCAGTATTCCCTTCAAATAAGTACACATAATCCTAATGCAAATTCCGCTCATAAATACAATGTTGTTTAGGATCTAGTCACAACTCCAATTGTTATCTCCACTTTAGAGGTCACCTCCAAAATTTCCTAACGCAACACAACGAAATTTTTCCTTCTATCGGTGGGGTGGATCACTCAAATTTGAATATCATGACCTTTAATCCTTCTTTTCAAAAACCCTTTCTTCCACATCATCTGGAGTTCTAGATAATGGTCCATGTTTTTAGGAAAGATGTTCAGGGGATAGTTTTGATGAGGGGTAATTGACTTGCATCATGTCATTCAAGTGTTCGAAAGCTCTTGATTAATCATTGTTTTCTGGACCTCGGTCAACATTGAATGTCTTTGATAAGCATCCATTTTAGCATCAAAGGTTGTTTTTCACTTTTACTCTAGAGTTAAGGGGGAAATAATCTCTATTGAGGTTGAGGTCATCAATGCACTACTTGATTATAATGTCCTAGTTAGGTGAAGTTGGTTTTAAGTTGTGACCGGTATTTTTTCTCCAATATTTCACATCATAATTTCCCCCATGAGGTTAAAACAATCACCAATAACTAGTTATACTTTTGCAAGCCTGATATTCAATATCATGATAATTATTTAGTCCCATTTGTATTCCACTACCCTTGTTGAAAGAAATGGAGTATATATGTTGAAAGGCTCATCATTGATGGGCACATTTCCCCTTGTTCCATTGGAACCATGTCCATCTAATTCCATGATTAATATGATCTCTTTTATCACTAGTGAATCCCTTAGGCCTCCTAATCCTTGGGAGGTGCCTATGGAAGCTAATTCTAAATATGTCACAATGGCACCTTTTATGGAAGTTCTACCCTGGCCAATGTCCCCACAAACACCTGATTAAATTAGTGAGAAACTCCCTTCTAATATGGAATATGATCAGGGTACTATTTCCGCATCAGTCATCACCCCATCACCTTCACATGAATCCCTTGATATTGAGTTTCCTTGAGATAAGACCATCTTGGAGGTCATGGCCTCCCAAGATAAGATAAATGAGACCATGCCTCATGATGCCTCCACTCTCCCGCAATCTGAAATTATGGATATTGGCACTTCATATCTTTAATCAATATATGGGGCATCTTGTGATATCCCACGACGCGATGTTTTTATCTAATTAAATTGTCCATATGTTTTTTCCTTTTTAAATGTTTAAGTCTGAAAGACATTGGAATAATTTGTTATCAATAATTTACTACTCATAGTAAATTATTATAAATTTGTAATTAGGATGTTTTTGTTTTATTAATAAAGTAATATAGAAAATTATTTTTTGAGTACATGTAGTTGAAATATATGAGGCTACAAAAATTATTGGTGAATATTAGTTACCCATCAATAAGTCTTAGGAATATAATTTGGATGATTATATTTATTTAGAAATTATGGAAATTATCCAATTAATTATTTCCTAAAAGATAAGATGTTTTCTTTGGGTGTGGGAAATAGAACCTCATTAATGAGTTAATAACTACATGCCACCTGTGGGTGAGGTGGACACAGTTACCAACCACCAAAGGGTGGTAGATGAGTAATTAATAAAAATCCTTTTTTATTCTTATTTTTGACTCATTCTAGAGAAAAAAGGAGAGACTAAAGAGGAAGTGTGAAGGACAAAAATACAAATTTGGAGACTTGTTATGCTCATGGGGATATTGGCTAGATACATTATCAAGGTTGGGAGGAGCCAAGTACTTCACTATTGATTTTCCATACTGTTAGTTTCAAGTTGCTATTTTCTACCTAAAATGTTTATTTTCTTTGAATAGAAAAGAAATAGCTATGTTTTATTTACAGATTCTACATAGTGAAAAGAAAAACAGAATTGGTTATGTTTTAATTGCAAATTATGACCATGAAAAGAAAGAGATAGCTCTATTATTAACTATAGAATTGTGTGCAATGAAAAGAAAAAGGAATATAAATGACATGTGCATTCATTTATAAATTATGTTCATAAAAAAGAAAGAGAGTATCTATCTTTTCATTGATACATATGCATAGGGTATTGCAAAAGAATGAAAATTAGATACTATGTTGAACAAATTGTCACAATCTAACACAGATATTTTCATATATATTTATGTATACATAAGAATAAACAATAACATAAGACCAGGCATTGTTCATGTTTAGGTTAAATCCATGTATGAATAATAGATTGTGTTAATATACGTAACAATGTTCAATTATATATCTGTGTGTGTGTGTGTGTTTGTGTGTGTGTGTGTGTATAAAATTTAAATATGTATACAATATTTTGGTAAGAAGACTAGCAGAAGGAGTATTATTAGATTTTTTGAATAAATATTGGCGAGTCTCATGTTTGAACATAATAAAAAATTATGACATTGAACTGTGTAAGTAATTGTATTCTACGGTATATAATATCATAACGAAGGTTAAAATAGAAGAATGAACAACTAGACTACTAAAAAATATCAGAAAAAAATACGGAATTCAGCTTTCTATTTAAATGTTGTTCCTGAAACAGTTTTTAAATTAGACCATAGTTATAACACAAGAAATAGAAGTAAATGTAAACCATATTGTAAAATATGACAAATCAGTTAAATTAAGACAATGATTATAATACAAGAAGAAGGTTTAATAGTATATACAACTCTCGAATTATAACTAGGGATCAAATGAATAATAATCATTATCAAGATGATAATTTTTACAAAGTAGTTCGAAAATAAATTGTGTGAGATATATGTATCCTCACAGAGTCTTTACATTTAGAATAAAAAAGAAGCTCAAAGTTTGTAAAATTACCTTCAAAGAAGCTCAAACTTTGTAAAATCCCCATGAAGCATATAGTATTAAAAATATAATCATGTTCATACAAGTATAAGGAAATTTCACAAAATATAATTCAAACAAAGATTATATGTATTTATATACAAATACACAAATTTTCAATGCGGAAACAATGTGTGATATATGTCTTCGAACAATAATTGGAAAACGTAATGAACTATAGAAATGGACTAGGAGGATATTTGACCTCAACTTCTACAAATAATATGGGAATAAATATCCCTATTCTTTTATAAATGAATAAGTCATAAATGAATAAGTCATAAAATCAAAATAAAATAAAGGTAAGTATTGGCTACGACCACCATAAATTTTACATTCCAATGTACATTCAAGTGTGTAAATAATAATATATTTCACAGCATAATTTTATGCCCATCATTAACAAATTTTAAAGGATAGGATTTTAACTATATAAGTGGTATTAAATGAGGAAAATACATTTAGAACTAAGCAAAATAATTTTTAGAAAATGTAAATAAGATTTGGTAAATGATAACCTATGGATAATAATAAAGACATTCACAATTTATCTACCCTAAGGAAAAAATTAATGTAGAGGATTCTTTTAATTACCAATATTTGGATAGTTTAGCTTGTTGAGTTGAATTTTATTATTAGTATGCAACCATTGTCCAGTATTAAAAGGAACTGAACTAGCTTTCTTTTTATCAAGAAGGAATCATAAAGTCCATCTACAAAAACGTGAATATTATTAATAAACAAACCAACTTAATTATAAATATAATGCTGCAATTCAATTATCAAGAACAATGACAAAACTATTAAATTAATCAAGGCTATGAAAATTGTAATGAGGAATACAATTTAATAAGGATTATAAATTTCATATGACTGAAAGAGGTATGTTATCCCAACAAAAGAACCAAGGGTCTGATAACACTAGAAGATAAGAATTTGATAGCAATTTTATTTCTCTAACAACCTCCAAAAAAAAATATAAACCTTGAAACAAAAATAAATTTCATAGCTTAAGAGTTTATAGATATCTTTAAAATTAATCACATAATGAGAAAAAGTTAGAGAATTGTGGCAGTGACTAAACAAAAAAATGAACAATAAATGGAAATGAGGGAAGGAATGATAATTCAAAAATAAAACCCTAGTATTGATATGAGGTTGATTGAATATGATCTCATGACAATCGTTGATAACCCATGGATAATAATAAAGACATTCACAACTTATCTATCGCAAGGAAAAAATTAATATATAGAGGATTCTTTTAATTACCAATATTTGGATAGTTTAGCTTGTTGAGTTGCATCCTTATATTAGTATGCAACCATTTTCCAGTATTAAAAGGAACTAAACTAGGTTTCTTTTTATCAAGAAGGAATCATAAGGTTCATCTACAAAAAACGTGAATATCATTAATAAAAAAACCAACCTGATTATAAATATAATGATGCATTTCAATTATCAAGGACAATGACAAAACTATTAAATTAATCAAGGCTATGAAAATTGTAATGAGGAATACAAGTTACTAAGGGTTATAAATTTCATATAACTGAAAGAGGTATGTTATCCCAAAAAAGAACCTAGGGTCTCATAACACTAGAAGATAAGAAATTGATAGCAATTTTATTTCTCTAAGAAGCTCGAAAATGAATATAAACCTCGAAACAAAAATAAATTTCACAGCTTAAGAGTTTATAGATATCTTTTAGATTAATCACATAATGAAAAAAAGTCAGAGAATCGTGGCAGTGACTAAAAAAAAATGAACAATAAATGGAAATGAGGGAAGGAATGAAAATTCAAAAATAAAACCCTAGTATTGATATATGATCTCATGAGAATCTTTGATAACCCATGGATAATAATAAAGACATTCACAACTTATCTACTGCAAGGAAAAAATTAATATATAGAGGATTCTTTTAATTACCAATATTTGGATAGTTTAGCTTGTTGAGTTGCATTCTTCTATTAGTATGCAACCTTTGTCCAGTATTGAAAGGAACTGGACTAGGTTTCTTTTTATCAAGAAGGAATCATAAGGTTCATCTACATAAACATCCATATCATTAATAAACAAACCAACCTGATTATAAATATAATGTTGCAATTCAATTATCAAGAACAATGAAAAAAATATTAAATTAATCAAGGTTATGAAAATTGTAATGAGGAATACAAGTTACTAAGGGCTATAAATTTCATATGACTGAAAAAGGTATTGATGCAAGAGCATCCAGCTAAGGGCATCATGAACGGATGTTGGTCTCAGCCAAGAAGGATAGGTTCAAAGACTTTTAATTTCATATGTTTAATGAATAAAACAATATCTAGGAATTAGTTTGTTTTATTATTATTAGTTTAGAAATATTACAAACAATATAGGTAGGGTAGTGTCATAACAGTTACATTGTTTTTTCATTTTCTTAGTCCATCATAGAAATGTCTGTTCATAACAAAAATATGATATTGTAACTCCTACAGTACAAGAAAACCCAGCATGATTAACGACCATGTAACTACAAAGAGTAATTGTATGGGAACCGAGAACAGCTTAAATAACTGTTTAACCACAACATAGAAATCAATTTAATAAAATCATGGGGGGTTCAACACATGATAAGATAAATACAATACAAAGAATAATTTCTTTCATCCGAAACATTCGAGTCCATCTGTAACAGTTTATTGTAATATTCATTTACTTTTATTTTAATCATTGAGTAAGCAAAACTAAGCAAGTATTGTGCGTTCCTATCCTTTCCATTTATTTTATTTTCTAAAGAACAAAACATGAACAGAGAAATTAGACGAGTATTCCCAGTACAAAGACTGGCAGCAAACAAATGGAGTTCCACAACGAAAGACAATCACATTACTAGCAGTTCGAAAAGAATGAGAATGCAAACACTGAGCAACAATCCTAGGATAGAGGTAAATGAAATATAACCAAATTCCCTGTTAATTCTTTTCATTGGCAACAAAAAGTATTTGTATACATATAATAGTGTAGGGATACCCTTTCAAATGGCGGAATAACAATATGAACCAGCAGAAACCTAAGGGTAAGGGTTTGGGTCACCATCGTCCAAAAGGTGGTTTACAGTTACAAACTGCCAGAGATCAAATGAGGGTTTTGTACGAGACTGAGCTAGGTTGCATAGTGACAACAAAGAAACTTGAAGTGGACAAGAACTGGGACTCTGCCCAACAAATTGATAGAGTCCAACTAACAAAGACAAATTGATATTAGTAGCAGAGCCTACCAGAACAAAGCCGTAGCGGTTTCATCAACCACGCCGGAGAACAAACCCCACTTGCGCAAGCAAAACAAGACAATCGTTAGCCAAATGCCAACAAATTAAAAGACAAGAAGCAGTGAGAAACTGAATGCATAGTAAGCAAACTATTTTACCTGGAGATTAGACTTGAAGTGGACAAGAACTGGGACTCTGCCCAACAAATTGACAGAGTCCAACTAACAAAGACAAATTGATATTAGTAGTAGAGCCTACCAGAACAAAGCCGTAGCGGTTTCATCAACCACGCCAGAGAACAAACCCCACTTGCGCAAGCAAAACAAGACAATCGTTAGCCAAATGCCAACAAAGTAAAAGACAAGAAGCAGTGAGAAACTGAATGCATAGTAAGCAAATTGTTTTACCTGGAGATTAGTCATGTGGGAAGAGTGAAACCCCACTGAGCCACAACCCACGGTGACACCCTGAGACCAAGGAGCAGTCCTTGTTAGAACCGGAGGAAAACAAAAAGGATAAGCAAACATGGAGGGACAAGTTACCTGAACAAAGTTGCGAAGTTGAGAAGGAAGCCAGCGCTACTGTGACCTGTAGAACGCAACATGGGTGAAACATTAACCAAAATTAATAACCAGAAGAACTACAATGAAATGAAAATAGTGGAGCAGGGAAAAGTTTATTAACCAAATAGGAAAAGGCAGCAGCAACTCTCTTACACAGACAAGAAGAACCTTCATACTGTGCCTAAGTGACCGAGTGACGAAATCACCAGAACAAATGAAGTTGCCACACCAACAAGCAGCATAACCCATAGCTGGATGCACGCAAAGCCTGTTGCTCACCTCCATACATTTGCAACACCAACCCTCACTTCCAGACCAAACCCTCGGCGCAACAAAGTTACAAGAGCAAAATGAAGAAATGACATAGAATGCAGGGTTTTGGCATAAACAAAGAGCAAGAAACAGTGACTGAGGCAAGTACCGCCAACACAACATGATTAAAGTCCGATATAAATTCCATCCAACAAAAATCAAGAACCATCCTATGATTAACACCTAATCACAAGTATTAAGATCCAAATAATTTACTAATCATCTAATTATTGATTAGTGCACTATTGTATTATTGTTAAACATTATAGTGTGGAATTGCGGGCTGGTCCCATCAGATATATTATCCCAGCAAAAGAACTAAGGGTCTAATAACACTAGAAGATAAGAAATTGATACCAATTTTATTTCTCTAACAAGCTTCAAAATGAGTATAAACCTCGAAACAAAAATAAATTTCATAGCTTAAGAGTTTATAGATATCTTTCAAATTAATCACATAATGAGAAAAAATTAAAGAATCGTGGCAGTTACTAAACAAAAAAAATAAAAATAAATGGAAATGAGAGAAAGAATGATAATTCAAAAATAAAACCCTAGTATTGGTATGAGGTTCATTGAACATGATAAGCTTGATTGAATATGATCTCATGACAATCGTTGATACGATATAAAATCTTGTTATTAATATCACCATTGATTGAATATGGTCTAATGAGAACCATTGATTTGGTAGATTGCAAGGACGTTTGTGGAGGTCCCAAAAACTAACACGTATACACATAGAGTCCTCTAGAGAAGAGTACAAATAAAAAAATGATACGATAATTCTAACTAATATATTTTGGAATTATATAAAAGATAAAGGAAAGTATATAAAAGATAAAGAATATATAATTTTAACTAATATACTTTGGAAATATATAAAAGATAAAGGCTATATGAGTTAAAAGTAGAATGTTAAAACTTAAAGAAATATGTTAAGGTAAAAGGGAAGAGGAATATATTGATAACAGATATTCAAATTGCCTTTATGGAATAGTATGCTCAATAAAGAAGAGAGGTTTTTAAGAATAGTTTCATGTTATTAGGGTAGAGTATCAAGTAGAGGGAGTTTTGGTATGATTGGGAAAGAAGCATTTTAATGATTAAAAAATCAGAAAGAAATGAATATAAGATTGAAAAAGTATGAAATTTTTTATAGTTAATAAATTATTTTAAAAAAATAAAAATTTGCGTTGGAAATGAGGAATATTAGAAGTGTTAGTAGATCTAAGGTTTCAACATTCGGCCTTGTATGAGTCATCAAAATTAAAGCAATTATTTATTTTTTGTGTTATGTTCAGAATTTTAAAGGATAATTATAAAACATTTGAACTGAGGAATATAATGGGAAGAATTCCATAGGATCACCTAGAGGTTGAGGAACCTAATACCGAGATTGTAATGATGGGTGGAGGAGCTAGTATTGTAGAAAAAAATGAGTTATTACAAATAGTGTGTGGCTTGGAGGTACACTTAGATAACATAAAACAAAATAAATAAAGCTTATCCATATCTAAATAAGAAGGGGATGACATTAATGGTTTTATGTGAAGAAAAATAGAACAGGCTAGAGCTAATAAGAAAATAATAGAAACTAAGAAGAATAGAGCTAGGATTGAATCAACGGATACTACTGATTCTATAACTTCTAGTGGAAGTGAGTCTCATGAGTAATGAGAAAGGAGAATAAAAATCTGGAAGCAATACCTCGATGTCTAAGAAGAAAAGGACAACATCTTAGTTGCAAGAATAATGTAGAAAGAATAGGCCTCATAATTTTGATGATGAATATGAAGAAGGATTAGAGGCATTACTTCTTAACATGTCCAAATACTTTTTGGTCTACAATTATCCAAGTGATTTGAAGGACATATTGGGAACTTATCGGCAGACTAGTCAGGAAAACGTATTCGAGAATCGGGCCTCCACCCCGGTAAACCCGTTGGGACATGGGGGTGGGGCGAGAGGGCATTGCATGTAGCACCCTCCTGCCCCACCCCTGCGGCCCAA
>APFE031193564.1:12528-25765 GCA_000404065.3 Pinus taeda | reverse complement strand
GTTTTTTTTTTAACATTTCAATATATCCTTTTATTTACTTGTTATTATTTTTTAAACTTGTGCTTTTTTTTTTCTATTTTTTTCAATGTTTTAATTTTTATTTTCTTTTGTAGTTTTCATTTTTATTTGTTTATTATTTTGTTTGATTTTTTTCCTGCAGGGTCTGTGTTGATCCTCAACTAGCAACCTGATCCCATTATTTGTCAATTTGATAGTTGATTTTAAAGTTTCCGTTATAATGTATCGAGTCCAACCCCACAATGTGTCAATCTAATGGTTGGTCTTTAAGCTTTCATTAGAATGGATCAGTTCGCCTATAGCGCTTGTCAATTTGATAATTTATTTTTAAATTTTTGTTGTAATGTGTCAAGTTGTCTTAGGGTAATAGTTTGAAGTTGTTATACTTTTAGCATTTGGAAAAAAAAATCTCTTCGTATAATGATTCTTTCATTCAAGTATTCATTTCAAAAAAAAAAAATAGTAGTAAAAATTTTTCATAATGGCATGGTTGAAATATGTTGAAAACTTAAGGTTTTTGTAGTCCTGATCTTTGGTTTTAATTCCAAGGTTGAAAAATTGTAAAGATTTTAAGGGTTTTTTGAGTCATGAAATTTCATCCTTAACGTCATTGCGAAAAAATGTTGAAAATGTGGCCTAAAAAAATATGTTTTTATTAGTTTTTACAACCATGTTTAAAAAATGTTGAAACAAAAAATTATTCCAACATCAAAATTTTTCATTTTCGAGTTGTTTTTCATGTTTTTTTGGCTAGAGTTCTTGTTTTTAGTTTACAGGTCTCGTTCCAAAGTTTACATTGTTAGTGGTCATTATAAACACTGCAACAAGTTGGGTTATAAAGTTCCATGGGTAGTATGTTTTTCTTTTCAGAAGTCTTGCTGGTTGTAGGTTTCATAGAACACCGAGGGGGGTGTTTCCCCAATGGGGAGGGTTCCGTAACATTCATGGTTAAAAGTTCATGTAAAAAATATAAGACTAAGGTCATGGGACATGTATTCCCAGATGAATTGTGGGGAAAACATCCTGATTTTTGTTCATTCAGTTTATTATAGCTAAGGAAATTAGCAAAGTCAATGGAAAAACATTTGGAAATGCAAGAGGCATTGATTGGAATTTTATTTATGAAAATAATGGAAATTAGGAGAAAAGGATGGTGAAAGGTCACAAGTTTCATGTGAGGAGGAAAATGAAAAAAAAAATGGAAAAATGAAGAAATTAGAGCCCTTATTGATAAAAACGATTATGATGATCAATTGGTAGCTTTTTTCAATGTAGAAATTTGTCAGTTTTAGTTTGGACCTCTCTATTCTACTCTCTCTCATAATCTTGGACACTTAGAGTTTTCTTGGAGCATTCTTAAAGGAGTGTGGCATACTTGGGATTTTGGGGCAAGAAGGAAAATTACGAGTAGGAAAAGTGCAAGAGGACATCAATATCAATAGCTACATCGGGTTTTTATTGTAGATATCGAGTTGCATGTATGATCTCCTTGCTAGTTTTTACACGCATGGCATATGCATGTGGTTTCTTGGTTATGATTTGTCATTGGCATAGATGAATGCCTGGATTGATGGTGGATTTGCTTAGCCTTTCCATTTCTTGGATAGCCATGGTGTTGTGGGTATCTTTCTTTTTGTTTTCTGTTTGGTTTTCATGTTCCTTATGGCTGTGGGTTGAGTTGCTAGTTCCTAAAAGCCTTGGTTGGACAAGCACTCTGGGGGCCCTATAACATCTTGAGTTGACTTAGTAGTCATGGAAGCCTTGGTTGGAAAAAAACTCTAGAAACACTTGGTGGGTTGAGTTACTAGTCTTGGAAGCCTTTGTTAGACAAACGTTCTGGAAGTTCGACAATAGTTGTGGGTTGAGTTAATAGTCCTAGAAGCCTTGGTTCGAAAAAATGCTCTAGAGCCCTGGAAAACTTGACTAAATACCAATTTGGTGATGGTTACTAATGTTAAATTGTGAGGTTGAATGATTGGTTGAGGGTTGAGGTGTTTTTTCCTTTAGAAACCCTAGTTTGGTTTTTATTGAGTTGTTTTATGAGATCCCACATTCATACTTGGAATATGGCACGTGGGTGATTGGCTAAAAGAAATATTTGGTTCAACCAATCTATGTTTGGTTGGAACGTGGAAGTCCTATACATGGTTGTATTTTTCATATGTTAGTAAGAGCTCCTTTCCTCTTGTATTTCATGGGAAAATATACTTGTTCATATGTGGTCTTTATGGATGTTATATCTTTGTTATTTATGTTGAATATATGTTAGTTAGGAGGATGTTTAATGGTAGACTTGATATATCTCTCTCATCATGTTTTGATTAGAAAATGAATGAACAATGAATATATGACCTAATAAATGATAAATCAACTATTGTAATAAGGAATCAGTTCTTCCTCATTATTCGCAGATAAGTATGAGACCCCTATGCTTAGAGATGTTTTTATGACCTATAGAATGCATATTTGTGACATGTTTGACAAAATTAATGTCATGGCTAGTAGGGGCCCATTCAATTCATTGATCAATTGTTTGCATTAATACCTTTGTTTTGATGTTATTTATCATTTTTGGAAGTTTCATGAAGTTCTGAGCAATGGTCTGAGTCCTAGTCCTAAGAAAGTGGCACATAATCTGGGGTCGCTAGAACAAAATACTTGAGAAAGGCCAAAATTGCATGGATTCCCTGATGTGGGAGTGAATGGAGGGCCTTAGTCCCATGCATGCATTGTCATGGGAGTGAGTGATGCTCTAGGGAAGTGAAATTTCAATTTGTCTCAGGGGTTGGTCACCTACAAGGGTTGGTTGGATCATGAACATTCTATAACATGTGCGGAAAGTCATAATGGTTTTGTTTTTGGGTTCCACTTCCTTAACTATACATGGGGAGTTGAATCACGTCATAGTAGCCTCTCATCACATGTTTACCCTGACGGACTGGTTAACTTGAGTGAATGTGGGAGGAGGGTGGTCACAACAACCCATCCCATCAGATTTTGATCTTATATTTACACAAGGATATATAGAGGGTTCAATTTCACTATTTTATTAGTCACATGGTATATCTTTAATTATTATGGAAGTTGAATTTGTTGAAAAAATAGTTTGTGAAATTATGTTGATGTTCATGCTTGACTTATTGGTGTTTTATTAGTTGTAGAATTTGTGGCGTGAGATGAAGTAGTTTTCTATTTCTTTCAATTTTGTTTATAAAATGGCTTCATGGTTCTTAAACTGGAAGCTTCGGTGCCTAAAACATCACTTATTGTGTTTTAGTAAGATCAAGTTGTTTGATAAACTTTTGAATATGTTCAATTTCCATACCTCCATGCTAGCAACTGATAGATAGTGGAAATAGAAATATTTGACAGATGGTGCTTGGCCCATAAGATGGTTCATTACTTGATGACTCTTATTGTGGAAGACCCAATGAGATGAGGTGTCAACAATGTTGATCTTGCAATGTTCATTAATGGTGGTCAGAGGTGGTTACATTGTAAATGGAGGTCAAGTGACAACTCAAAGATGTGGTGGTGCAAGAGCAGTGTTTGTGAGATTTCAGAGTGGATGTGAGTGTTGATGAAGACCAGGCATACATATATTATCCTTTTTGTTGTAATATGTGTTTTCAATGTTTTCCATGTAAGCATTAATTGAGGGTATTAGAAGTAATCCTTCCATGTGTTATTGTAAGTTGTCATTGTGAGTTCCAAGCGTCAATCTAGAAGTAGTTTTTCCATATATATGAGTTGTTATTGTGATCTAGTTGTGTCGAACTCAATGATTTATGTCTTATATATTGTAACTATTGTTAGCAATAAATATATCAAAGGGTGTTTGGCATTGTGTGTAATTTCTATCTAATCTCTCTCTATTTTCTAACAATAGATGCCTTATGAGCCTGCCTTGTAATACATAGTTAAAGCAGAGTTAATGAGAAAGAAATATACAATATATTCACTTTATTTATATTATTTCTATATTTCCTTTTGTGTTTTTCCTTAACGACTTATATATCTAGTTTTAATATACACCAATATACAATTTAGATTTGGGATTTCAGCCATATACGGGAGATCAGAAGATTGCAAGTGGAAATTTTGCTACAATCGCAGGAAATCAATATAATATTTGAAGGTATCAATTTCCAACATAAATTAAAATAAAGTATGATATTTTTACTGAATAAGATAATTAAATTTTTTAAGGAAAAATTTTCTAAAATGTATTCCACGCAACATAACTTTAAAGAAATATTGCAGAGATTGGAACCTGAAATACAGACTCTTTTTAATTATAGCCATGGTTCTGTCCATTATGTCAATTGTTTCTACAAATGCATTGCTATTTCTTTATCATTTTCACACACCTATAACTATACTAGTAACTCAGTCAAGAATAACACATTTTTTCCTCTTACAAGGATGATTTATATCCTTGTGAATGAAAGATGATTATGCAATAAAATATCTACTACAAATATAAATAGTTCAATCTGTGCTATTCTTTAATTTTTGTATATTTCATGATTAAATTAAGTTTTCCATTTAAATAAAATAAGAAATTTGATCAATAACATTAATATTATAACAACCCTCATGAAAATTTCATGTAATAAATTTTAATAAAGGAAAAATATGACAACGGTTAAGGGACACTTATTTCAAGCTGCATGTTGGGTAAAGATATCCTAGTGGACATCACTGGATGTGTTTATGGCTAAGAAAATTGGCAAAGGCTAGGGCTAAGGCATTAAAAGGAAAAAACACATTTCTGGCACATTTATTTATGACAATAAAGGAAACTATGAGAAAAGTAAGGTGAAAGGTCACAAGTTGCATGTGAGGAGGAAATTGAAGGAAAATAATGGAAAATTAAGAAATTAGAGGCCTCATTAATGAAAAGGCTTCTGAGGATCAATTGGTAACCTTTTGCTAGTTCAGGTTTTGGAGCTCTCTCATTATTCTCTCTCTCTCTCTTGGGCACTTAGAGTTTCTTGGAGCACTCTAGCTTTGGATCAAGGAAGGAAAAACAAGAAAAGGGAAAGGAAGAAAATAAGGATCAAGTAGCTTCTGCAGGAATACTTACATGTAACATATTGCATGTGTGATTTCCTAGCTTGTCTTGACGTGCATGTCTTTCCATGTTGGTCTATGGTTCTCTTGCTATTAGTGGCATGGTTTTTCCGGTTATGATAGTGGTTTTCAGCCTAGCCTTGACTTTTTCTAGTTTCCATGGTATGCTGGGATGTTTATCTCAGTTTTGAGCTTTTTTTTGCTGAATGGATCTCAAGGTTGATTCCCAAATTCCTAGGAATCCCTTGATTAGTTTTGGTGGTATACACAGTAAAGCCTAAGGGAGAAGTCTTGATTTAGGGCCTAGTGATCCGGGTTTGGATTGCGGTAAAGCCTGAGAGATTGGTATCGATTTGGGGCCAACTGATCTAGGATTGGATTGTGGTAAAGCCTGAGATACAAGGAGATGGAAGATTCCTCAAGGATAGTTATGGATTCTGGATGGCATGCCAAGTTCAGTTCAATTTTGATCGAAGCAACGGTTTTGGTGTGATCACAACTTGGTGAGGGTGGAGCTAGTTTAACCATTGGATTCCCTTGTTTTTTTATGTATTTTTTTGTCCATGAGATCCCACATTCATGCTTGGAATATGGCATGGGGGTGAGTGGTTGAAAGAAAGATTTGGTTCAGCCATGTCTATGATCAGGTGGTACGTGGAAGTCTCGAACCTGGTCGGATTTGCCTATGATTAGTGAAAGCTAAGTTCTCTTGCTTTTGCACTTGTCTATATTTGGATTTAATGGTTGCTATATATTTGTTATTTACATGGTTTTATGTTTTTTATAAGCATGGTTAATTAACTGGTTCATGTCATGGTCATTTCATTCATTTACATGAAATTGTTAAAATGATGGATGCAAGACCTAATTGATGTAATAAAAGTTCAAGGGAAAAGGTGGTGATTCTTCTTGTCATTCATAATATTTTTCATTCATTCATGCTTTGTCTTGTATCTTAGACCTGTAGGTTGCATTGATGCTAAGTGTGTGACAAAATGTTAGTCCCAGTTGGGGATGGTTAGGCCTAGTCCTAAGGTTGATTTTTAGTTTATTAGTCTTGTCAACATGTCTTTAATGGATTCTAAAAGTTATAAAAAGTTTTGGGTAGTGGCCATAATTATGGGTTAGAAACGTACCTTGAATTACACAGCCACTAGCACAGGTCTGTAGGGAAAAGTCCTTGAACACTAGCTTACAGGCCTATGAGAGTGTCCATAGGTCCCTAGATGCTGGCATGCCCATAGCATTGTCAAGAGGTATAAAAGATAAGTGGGATCTAAGGGAAAGTTGTCTGAGTGGCTAATATGCCTCCTACGGGTGTTCTTGCAGATGTGGAAGGTATGGTTGATATGTTTCGTCAATTCCATTTCCTTAAGTTCACCAAGGAGGTTGAATCCCTTTATAGCTGCCTCTCTCGTCGCATGTTTACCACGGTTAGATGGTTACTTGGGTAGATGTGGGAGGAGGGTTGTTACAAATTGGTATAAAAGTGTGGTTGTGCTCTCCTTGGGGGCATGTGTTTGCCATGCATTCATGTTAGTTATACATGTGTAATTCATCCTTATTGTCTATGTGCTTATTTCATATCCATGGTATGGGTCATGGTCATAGTCATGTCGCCATGGGAATAAGGATGTCGTTGCGTGAAATGTGTTGTCAAGAGTGTATGACTAGTTACATGTTGCTATATATCGCTTACATGTGTCATTTTGTATGCTTGGTTACATTCTTGTATCTTTGGTTACCTTCTTACTTGCTTGGTTACATGTATCATTCTTATATCCAACCAATGGTTTTGTTAGTGGGACTGGGATCTATCTTAGGAATGTGTGATTTCGCATAAATGGTTCCCAACTAAGAAAGAAATCGAGAAGTGGATAGATTGGAAGCTACATAAATTTGCAGCTCAAGAAAATAAGAATATGCGCCTATCGAAAGATGAGGGTCTAAATGGATACCTATTCACAGATGAACAAAGATATTCTTCTACTCTTTTCCATGTGAATTACATGAGTGGTTGTCTAAATTGGTAGATAGTCAGGGTACGTGGAAGCTTGATGGCCCTATTGTGTGGAACTCAAAACTGTTGAAAATTTTAGAGGCTTTAGAAAATAAAATTGCAAGGGTTGGCACTTACTGGATCAATATTATTGGTGAGCGCTAGTATTGCAGCAATAATGTTGCAACTCCTAGGCTACCTACTTTACTCTTATCAACTCGACAGTTCATAACAAACTTGAAAGCGACGGTGTTGTATGCACAAGTACTAGTTCATACTGCAGGTTGTCACTTGGTCAGCCGGTGCAAGATCACTAGGAGCTCAAGCCAACTTCTATGGATTCTAGAAGAAGCTCTATATGTGATGAAAGGAGAGAAAGACTACTCTGCAGATACTACTCTAACTACAGAAAGGAGAAAGACTAAAATGTAAAGAAAACCAAGTAAATCCTAATTAACCAACTAATCCTACTTTTGTAGAAAACCCTATGGAAACTATGAAAAGAATGCCATTACCTACTCAAGGAAGAAAACAACATCTAACTAATCTATTTATGGAAGTAAATGAGCAAAAAACATCTTTTTTGGATTTTTATGTGAATCTGACATGCCTGTGATTTATTGTTTGTGAAGGTGGTAGCAAATAGGTGGTGTTGAATGGCGGTTTTGGCAGTTGAGAGGATGTAGTATGGTGTGGTTGGGTCCTAGGAGGTCTCAGATGGCCTTTTGGAGGCTTTTCCAACACTTGGCCTTCAAAAGAAAGCCTACAGGAAAATCTACAGGAGGAAAAACAACGTTATACAGGAGGCCTATAGGAGGAGGCCGAGAGTAGTTTTGGTTGTTTTGAGGGTGTGAGAGTGGGAAGAAAAGGTGAATGAAGGTTGGAATGAGGGATTAGGGCACCTAGGGTGTACCAAGAGTCATTAGGAGAGAGAAATACTATAGGATCTGCTCAAGGAGAGAGGAAGGAATTCTATGGAAAATGAAAGAAAATAAGGCAGAATTGAGGGGAGACTTAGGCGACCTGTAGGGCATGGATCAAATGAAGGATTTGATGGCTGATATCCTAGCCTGCTGCTAGAAGATATTTGCTGAATAAACAACTGACAATCAACCAATGAGATTAAGCAAGTAATGAAATGAGTGCATCTAGAAAAACTAAGTTTTGCATCAAACTAGTCAAAACTGTGATCTAGGAAAGGAAATTATGATAACTGTTGTAATAAAGGAAATAATGAAAGAAGACTATTGTAAATAAAGAATTGAGCATGATGGAGAAGTTCTGAAGCAAAGCAAACCAGACTATTAACCAACTAAAAGGTTGTGAACACTAGAAGTCCTATGAATGAGGAAAATTTATGTTTTTGGGGCAGGAAGAGGGTCTTTGCCTCAAATCATGGTCCTAGAGGGAGGAAGAGAGGCCAAGGCACTATTGCTATCATTTTGGATCTTTTCTTTATCACTGCTTAACCTTCTATAGAAAGCACAAATGGAAGAAAACTATTGAATCATCAAAAGAAACCTATTCTTGACCATAAAAGAAATTCATCTAACAACAACCTAATCTACAAACTGAAATAAAACATACAAATGCAAGTAAAGAGGAGCTTGGCTACTTGGATTGGGCCCTGACCCAAGAACTTCATCCCTCTAAGGTAACTCAGTGCAAACTCAAAAAGGATTCCATCTTTATTTCCAAAAAATAATAAGATTACATAGAACTATTAAAATAATAAGCTCGAAGTTGAGAAAAGTTTACATAAGAAAAGGTAGAAACAACTTCCTTAAAATCGGGGAGGCTTGGCTCCCAAAACTCGATATAGCCATCAATTATCCTCCACTTACTCGGCTGCCTACTAATGCATGACTTGGTTGCTTGTACTCCGAGATGAATGAAGGGTAATTTGAAGTGAGGAGTAATAAATGATGGGGACTCCCTTGTATAAGTCCTCCCCTTTGTCCACTTCGATTTATTGCTACCATTTGTCCACTGGATCCTTGACTTTGACCACCAAATTCATCAATAATCTGCATTAAACATATATTAGACCATATGGCATCATAACTAACTCAACTCACTCTATAAGCATAAATATAATTAGAAAATCATACAAAAAGCTAAGAGAATGGTTGATTTGACTAGGTTAGGAGGTAAAACAAGCCCATATAATTACACATTTATGACGCTCATCATCACCCCCTATTGAAAGTGTTGCTCATCCTCTGAGGAAATTAGTCCATATCCTCATATTTTATGGCCCTGGTGGCCTCCCTAGCATCCCATGATTCTAATGTGGTCTCCTCTTCCTTGTCATATAATCCTACCTTCCTGTCTATTTCTTCCCATTGCTCCTGCCCTTCTTCTTCTTCTCTTCTGGCTTCCAGCATGCCTAGTAGTAGTGGGGGACTCAATTTTAAGCCAATCCAATTGATCTTCAGCCTCTACATGGAGCGCTTATACATTGGCACTCTCCCTAATGCCTCCTTGATCCTCATTGGGGAATGATATTCCCTGATCTGTAGACTATGTGGTAAGGTGTTCCATCTCCTCATACATGCATGCACACAGTCATCCCCAAGTAACCTTTCCATATCCTCAAAATGTGCAATGGCTTGTGCCTGATCACTGATATATCTAGGGGAAATCTTAGGATTATTGGGAAGTAGGTTATGTGTGCTGATGAGTTCCATTGGGTCTAATGGCTTAGCTCTGATCATTAATGGCTCATTCTGCTCCTTTATCATCAACCTTCTTATTTATGCTACCCTTAACTCTTCATGGTTCATCCATGAGGCCATGGCCATTAGTTGCAAGTCCCTTGACCTGGAATTGGGGTCCCACACCTTCATGTCTATGAGGGCCATGTTATGTAGGTAGAATTCTACCATCATTTCCTTATCTTCTGATGTGCTTTAATCACATAGGTCCATAAACTGCCTATAATCTTGGAAAGGCATTGTGCCTCTTTGTGCTAAAGTCTTTATCTGAAATTGCAACCATTGGTCCTTGAGATATAGGCCATAGGATTTTGTTAGTGTCATACATTACAATACCTCCATGGACCAGCTGGTCATGCATGCTAGTTGGGTCTCTTTCTCTTGTAGCTACCTCCTTAGCAATTCATTTTCTATTTTGAGTTGGCTTCTTGCAATTGCTTCTATGTGTCTGACAACACTTAACTCTCTACCCATTTCTCTGAGTTTGTTATCCATATGGCCAATATCCTCAACCCCTTTGGATTTGCCTATTTGCATCCACCTATGGGTCCTTATCCTTTCTTTCTCTAATTCAAAGAATTGTGGAATTGCAAATTTTTGTGGAATTATTCTTCCCCCCTCAAGAAGACTGTAGTAGGAGCCAAGACTAGGTTGGGGATCAGGTTCTTGTAGTTATGTTTCTTCTTCCTTTCCCTATGGCTATCCTTCTACCCTTTTCTCCAGCTTTTGGGTCTCCTGTAGTTTTGACAGGGTCTCCTGTAGAACTGTCTATGTATCATGTAGGACTATTTTTGGGTCCTGTAGTTCTACCTTTTCTTTCTATGTGGGGGATATAGGAATCACCCTTTAATATGTGATAGGTGCCTTGGAAGGGGATTCTTTCCCTTGGGCAGACGGTGAATCTTCAATAATAATTGGCACTTTTGAAGAAGGTTGGGGATTCCTTATTTTTATTCTTGTGCTCTTCGTAGCCATGAAATACATTGAGGTCTGCCTCTTCCTCTTCTCTTTTGGCTTAATTGGTGTGCTAAGGGTAGTGAGAGTAGTTGTTGCCTCTCTTTCTAGAGTCTCAGGGGACACTTCTATCTTTTCTGCCCCTTTTTCTCCTCATTTTGTTTCTCTTTCTATCTCTGTTTGCTATGTTTCTTCCTGCTCTGTTTCTTCAACTTGCTCCTCCTCTATCTTAGTTTCTTCCTCCTTCCTTTTTTCTTCTACTATGTCACCAGTTGCCTCACCTTCTCCCCCTTGTTGCTCTTCCTCCCCACTGCCAGTAGGACTGATATCATAGGTTAGGGCTTTTATGTCATCTTTTGTTGTCATGTTTCAGAAGATTTCCCATGCTATAGGGAGTGTAAGTGTATGGAGGGCTTCTTCCACTAAAGTTTTGATTAACCCATGGTGAGTGAGCTGCTCTGAATTCCCTGCTTGAACTTTAATGATAGAGTCAATGAGAGACTACAGGAGGAAGTAGGGGATGCTGAGGTTTTGAGGGGCTGGAGTGTCCATGTGATATCTTAATTCATGAAGGACTCTAAAATGGTAACCATAGACAATGTTGTACCTCCCCTCACAGGAAATATATTTTATTATTTGGTAGCTAACCTCATCCCAAGGATATGGTATGCTAGCCCTTCTAATGCCATTTTTATCCTCTACAGGGGTTTCATTATTTTGGAAGAATTTTTTCTTGGTAGCTTGGCCAATTGGTTTTTCATCATTACTCCAGGGCAATCCAAGAGGAAGGGTAGTGACCCTATTGATAAAATCATGGGTTATCTCCATGGAAAGACCTCTAAAGGTGAAAGTGGCATGTGTTCTGGTGTGAGGGACCAACAAGTGGGCAAATTCTTGAGCAATTTCCTCATCAAACCCTTGGAATTTCTCAAAAAAAGTTCATCCAATTTGCTCTTGTGAATATGTCCACTACTTGTGGATGTGCATGGATCTTGGAGGAGTTTATGGGCTCCTTCCTCATAAAACCTCCTATCATTTTTTTATGCTTCTTGGGGAATATAAATTTGGAGAAGGAGACAACAATTTTTGAAGAAAAATAGAGAATCAGGAAGACTGTGTTTTTTTTTAAGAAATAAGCAGAAATTCTATTATGTATTTCCAGCACCTAAAGGCTTTATTTCCTCCTCAAAATTAAAGCACTTCTTGCATATTTTGATATTCAATGGGGATATGAAAATAAGCTACCTCCTCAGCT
Organism: Pinus taeda; assembly: GCA_000404065.3. NCBI lineage: Eukaryota > Viridiplantae > Streptophyta > Pinopsida > Pinales > Pinaceae > Pinus > Pinus taeda. The sequence goes on along the minus strand of APFE031193564.1, from coordinate 13,746 downwards.
TAAGAATTGTGCTAAAACCCGTGTTTTCTCCCTTCAAAACAACTCACTAGTCCTCCTGTAGAAGACTGCTGGCCCTTTTGTAGAATTCCTATTGGTTCTCTTGTAAAACCTGTAAGTGCTCCTGTAGAAAATGCTGAGAGTAGGAATATGGTAGAGATCAATGGAGAAGGATGGTTACGAGGCTATGGGGGCACGAGGAGATTGCAGGAGTGGAGTTTCGAGCAGATAATGAAGGAAAAGGTGGTGAGAGTGCTCGGGGAGGAGTACTTAATGCTTTTTATGGATATTTCTGGTAATCGAGGGAGAGCTGGCAACATGTACGTTGGCCATATTCAAAGATTTGGTCCCCACCTGCCTTTTCATCATGGCCCTTTCCTCATAATCGTCCTTTATGATTGCATCGAAATTCACACTTACTCCACTAATTGTCCTTGACATCTTTCTTGAGTTGACTGTGCGCATGTGTGGGTGACATCTTCGGATGAGTGGAGTCAACTAGATGAAGGTGGCCAAGTTAACTGGCCACCTTTCCCTCATTCAACCTCAACCATATTATTACTTTTGCATGCCTTCTAACTACACAAATGCAAACAGAAGAGTGGGTTAGTTACTTACCTGAGATTCAAATGTATTTTCTTATGAGGTGATATGGTTCTTTCTCTCTGTTGCATGCCTTCATTTCTTTTGTTGCATGATGTCTTCTTGTTGATGTGTGGCTATGCCTTGTGCAGGTTCTTCTCTAGCTGGATCTAAGCTTCAAGTGTCTTCTTCAACTTCCATATTTGCACCCTCTTGCTACTGATGCTGGATTTTAACGCGATCAGCTGCTACAGGAATCCCTACAGGAGCTCCTGTAGCTTCTTCTCCCCTCGAAACTTCAGCTTCTTTCTGTGCTTGGAGCTGTGAGGATGTGTTGATGCCTCGAAAATCGCTGCAACAACATTGGGGGATAACCACCCGGTCCGGACCTTAAAAGAAGCTCCTTTTCCGTTTGGTGTGGTGGCTCCGACTGTTCATCTAGGTCCAGTTACCTTCTCCCTATTGCTATTGGTTTATAATGTATCTTTACATACCAATAGACAGGGACATCAGATCATTTCTTCTTGCTGATCAGGCAAAAGAATGACCCTTAAGCTGATTTGGGTTCAGCCAAGCCACAACTAAAGTTTTGCCTCTTTGAGGAGAGGACTTAAAAGAATGTAGATTTGCTCTAAATGC
>APFE031193542.1:68091-86461 GCA_000404065.3 Pinus taeda | reverse complement strand
CTGTCTTGAGGGTTTGCCATGCTTCTTTGGATGTCTTAGCTACTGCTATCCTTGGAAACACACTCTGGTCCACTGCTTAATACAAAAATACAAGGGCTTTTGAATCCTTCTTCCTATTGCTCTTTAATAGATCTTTCTCTCCGTGAGTTAATCTATTAAACTCATTTTCATCTGCTGGTTCTTCAAAACCATCTTGAACTAATTCCCATAAATCTTGACAAGCAAACAGGGCTCTCATGGTTATTGCCCAATATTCATAGTTTTTCCCATTGAACTGCGGGATTGAGGGTTAAACATACACATGCTTGTGGGCCATTCTAGTACTCTTTAACTTATGCTTGACTATGTATTAAACTAACTGATTGTTTCTTCAGCAGCTACAAAAAAAAACTTTGAGAATTACCTGGATCTTTTTAACTGAGTCTTCACTTTGCTGGAGAAGATTTACTGCAGCCAGAAAACTCCTTCCTTCAGCTTCTTTGAATGTCTTCAAAGAGCCTCTTTGAATGTCTTCAAAGAGCCTGAACTTGGCTCTGATACCACTGTTGGGGATTTTTCTGATAAAATCCCCAAAACAACAGAAACATAAATCACACACACAGAGACAATACTCTGTTTCTCCTCAGGAATTTTAACACAGCGGAAACATAAAAAAAAATCCTGAGCAGCAGGCAGAGTTTTTATACACCAAGGATTTCTATTCATAAAAGGATTGCTATTACAGATTATAATCTTCCTCTCTCACAGAGGGATTCACCAATTACTATAATTGACTGTTGTTTGAAAATTACAAATGTATTTTTCTCTCACGCTGCTGCGTGCCTCCTTTTGCATACACAGAACATTAGATACGCATTGTTGTGCCTTCCTTTTCAATTGCACTCACAAAAAAAATGAAACATTACATTTTTATATATGACAACCAAAAAACTTACATCGTTTTCACTTGCCATGGTGCCGTAAAAAAAAGATAATAAAAATTAAATGGTTTTACTGACATTTACTTGTGACCATACTCCAGCTGAAAATAAAAAAATGATAAAATTAAAAACTTCACCTAAACTTACCAACCCTAAGTAAATTTGCATTTACTGTTTTACTAACAAAATTTACGGCGGTAAGAAACTTTTACTTCAAGTAAAATTCATTTTCATCGCATAGCACATATATATGCAAAAGTGTGCACCCATGGTTTCCGCGATTGCGAAAATACTATGGACCCGATAATCTATCAAAAGAAATTAATACCATCGTCGGGTCCGGTCCATCCACGATTGGTCATTTGTAAAAAGTTATGCTCCACTTAAAACGCTAATAGCGATACGCCTATGTGATATTGGCGATCGCTCATCGCAAATAACATCAAAACTTTATAAGTCCCCATTGCCACTTCGCCGCCGATGCAATATCGACGGATCGCACATCGGTGAAGTCGCTCATCTGTTGCACTTCTTCACCCGATGCGCAAATGAAATTACGTTTTCAACATTTTTGAATGAGTAAAATTATGTTCTGGTTCCTTAAAAAAATGTGTTGTCTGTTTCACGTTTTTTATAATTAAAGAAAAAATGCCCTTCTGAAATGGTCCTTTCGGCATTTTTCCTAAATGAAAAGGCCATTTTCTTTAAACTATACTAAAATAAATTCAATGTTGGATCAGATATGTACATTTTATGTTAGGTTTTAATTATAAAAGAAATTCTGTTCTGGCCTGTTGTAGGATTTATTTTTGAATAAATGTTAAATATGTACCTTGCATGTATTTTTAAATAATAAAGAAAATTCTATTCTCAAATATTTCAGGGTTGATGTACTTTTTATGTATTTTTAAATTATAAAGAATTTTTTATTTAATATAAGATTTAATGTTTTTTATACAATATTAAAATTTTATTTGAATTTTCTATATAATCACTGTAGATTTATTTTAAATATGGATTTAATATGAGTTTAGAGAGATTTTATGTGTAATTTGTTTTTATAAGTATATATTATTTAAATGTTTTGTATGGTTATTTCAATTTTTTATTTTTTTATTTTTTTTTAGGTTTACTCTAGCAAATTCCATTTTGATGACCAATCAACACCTTTACATCTATATTGACTATTAAAAATCCTCGCTCAATACTAAATTTAATAATATAAAAAACCCTAAAATAAAAATATAAAAATCTAATTATGTGAAAATTCAGTAAAATATGATCATTTTTATTGTTAAATAAAATTTATTAATTAATATATTTTGTTGAATAAAGAATAGTATCGGTCAGTCCACTTGAAATTTAAAATTACAGAAGGAGGCACTACAAATTTTGTGAAAACAAATACGAAACGAACAAAAACTTGTCCCAAGACACTGGTCGGCCCGTAGAACGGTCTGGTTCGATCTGGTTATTCTCGCAGACAAAGCACACCCCCGCCGCTACTAGGCTAGTGCTTATGTCCATCGTCGTCTCATCCAGAGACGATAACTTACGAGTCGATTGGGATCACTAGTCTTACACGCACACCTGCCACTGTCGAAGGTGATGTCGGGTTTAGAATTTCGGACCCCTTTTTCCTGTCTATTGGGGACCAACCCCTTTGACGGATTGTCCAAAATGCTAATGAAAATTTACAGGTTCCAAGATTCCCGAAACGCGAAGAGCTTTCTAGGGTTTCATCTGAAAACAAAGAACTTCGCGATCAGATTGAATTCACTGAGAAATTGAAGACAACCTAGAGAAAGAAACCGAGGGCAAAATAGAGAAAGAGGATGCCGAACCCTGATATGCCGTCAAGGAAATCGATGTAAGAGGCAAGGAAACAGACGGTTTCAGTGGAAGTCTTTTGAGCGATGCGGATGAGTTGAAGGAGTCGAGAGAATGGAGTTGGGCGAAATGTTTGGTGTGGCCGTTTCTATCGTGGCATCCATGGAGGACAACTTGTCTCGGAAGTAGTCACCGAGGGTCTCTGCAACTTTCCTCAATCCTCGCCTCTCAGGATTACCGCTTGTGCCAAATGGTTTTTACCCTAACCTCCTGTTTCTGATGTGCTCTTTCTCTCTCTATTTTCGATTTTGCAATACAGTTTCTTGTTTGTCTGTGGGGTTTGATACTAAAGATGTTAGATTTTTTTATGTTAATTTTATGCGATAGAAATTTGTTGGGGTCTGTTATTGTTACTAGTATAGATCCCGTGGGTATACATTTGGGATCAACTATTTGTTTTTAGCACAAAAGCAGGCAACGGCCCTCCAATCCATAAAGTGCAATCTTTGCACTTGTGTGCCAATAAGTTAATGGCAATGCTGTATTCCATGCAATGCATCGTGTCAAAATCCAGGTGAAACCAATTTGCAAAATAATTGCACCCAGATGCATCTCAGAAGCCGCGTGGGACATTGGGATTTCACTCTTGCAAATGATTCTTGCAAAAAAAACCCATGGCGAAGGTTCCCATCACTGATGATGTTTAACAACTCCTGTTACCGTTGTTTTTTTGTTTTAAACTGAAGAAACTGGAGTAGCTCTCAACCATACACAGTCTGGCTCGGGATTGGAAGGCTGGACTTTTGGATATGAAATAACTATTAGACCACAGCCTAGATACAGCTGTTTTATGAAACTTTTTGTGGTTATCAGATCTGTCAATGAATGATCTAGATCTGTACTTCTGTGAAGGATCAAGATCTGTGCTTCCGATGACCAAAATTTGGAGAATCCAGTATCTAGATCTGTACTTCTGTGAAGGATCCAGGGTCTGTGCTTCCGATGACCAACATCAACATTTCGAGAATCCAGCATCTAGATCCACTGAGAATACATCTCTGATTTGGAGGTGCTGGAGTCTCTAGTCCTTATATTAGATGCCTAACCATCTGCTTCAGATGTGTCCCCAACTTTTCATAAACGTCTAAGCATAACGCATGAAAACATAAAGGAAAAAGCGGAACTTTCAGGCCCAGGAGAATAATGGAAAAGGCAAATAGTAGGCCCCAAAACCGAAACTTTTGGGTACAGGAAACCTTCCACCCATCATAAAAATACGCAAGTCTGACTTATTCATACCCCAGAATGAATAACACCAATTATATTCCCTCCATCTGTGTTTTTGTTAATTCTTATATTTATATATGACTTGTGAATATTGTTATTAAGGTACAAATTTACCATCACATGCTCTTATTATCAATTACGAGGTCAGTAATATTTTAAAATTAGCGTGGATTCTATATTTCTTTTGTTCGTAACATAATTTATTTTAATTTAGTAATTATAATCAATTAATCATTAAGAATTAGTTTAGTGGTAATATATAATTTTAAAAGTTACATGTTAATATTTGAGTTTTCAGGTAGATGAGTTGTATAATTTAAGTTTAAGCTTGTGTTTATATACTTTTTTTTTGTATTTGTCAAGTTGTCTGAGTTCAACTTCAAGCTTGACATGTGGTTTGAGAAACCGTGATCTAGGGCATTTAATCACTGAAAATTACCCAAGAATCACACTCGGTCACACTAGCTTTTAGCATGACTCGATTTTTGCCCACGGAGTTTTGAACTAGAGACCTTCACATCAAGGAGTGACTTAACATTACATCCCATCACACTATATTCTACGACACTATATTCTACGACCCGTGGGCTAACTTGTGTTTATACTTATTCATGAATGTATTGTCAATTAAATATATGTTGTTGTCTTTGTTTTTTTTTTTTAATCAGAAGATTTTTTCATTAATTAAAAAAAAAAAATTACATGTAGCTAGGCTTTTCAATGTCAATTTTGGCCTATCAACCAAAGATACTAGTAATCTACTAATCAATCGTGAACTATTAGGCACTGATAATAACAACAAATATAACTAAGAACATACTATTGTCTCAAGATTCAAGATGAAAACGTTAAGGTCATAAATAAGAACATATTATTCTCTTAAGATTCAAGATGAAAACGTTAAGGTTTCCTGAGTTGAGAATGAGGAAATTCCTCCCATATGGGCATGAATTACCCTTAATTGAGTAACTTTTCTCCATCTTCTTAGAGTAAGGACTCTATCCTCTTGCACCTCTTTTTTTGTCCTCTTTGACTATCTTAGGGGGATCTTTGAAAGATCACCTATGAACTCCTAAATGAGAATGTGAAGAACCTTAATCATAATGAGCATTAATTGTTTGATGGTATAGCATGGATTTTGAATCTTTATTGAGGCATGCCATTGCCATAGCAATCATCCGTGGAACATCCAAATCTATGTCTTCTAGGAGATCTTCAATCTCATCCTTTTTCATTATTAAGCTAGTTTGCTCTTTTGGCAAAAAACTTTGTATAATACTCCTTCTGGATTGTTTTTCTTGAGCTCTATAGACGATAGCAAAGACTTGGGAATACTTCCAACCACTAAATGGTGGACCAAGTGATTAAATTTTTGTGTCAATATCTCGATCAAAGAGGAATGGTGGACCAAGTGATTCACTTTTTGTTCAGTATCTCAACCAAAGAGGAGATATACACAAACTTGTTTGCAAATTTGGGGTTCTTACCAAAATTTGTGGCTACTTGAGGTCTCAAATTCCTTGTCCTTTGGGGGGATTTTTCAAAATCTTCTTTCTCTTTATGACTTGATTGATTTGTTGGTAAATCCTTTGCAATGAAATGACAGTATCTAAAAGGATGTCATGTATTAATGACAATGCAGTGTCTGTTTGCAAATGTTATCTTGATAATAAATGTCTATTGAAGTTAGATTTGGAATTATTTCTCCCTTGAGGTTCTATTTATTTTGAATCCAACTGATCAACGAATTTTCAAAGGGTCGTAATAAGATAAACATGCATATTAGAGCATGATCCTACATATATTGGATGTATTTTGCAATCTTCTTAGATCTAACCTCATATTTTAGATCTTGCACTGCTTCTAGTAGGAAATTCCTTTGAATTTTATTTTGCCAAAATACTCCAAGCATTGGTTTTTGTGAGTGACTTAGATCTTCATTACCTCCACCTGAGCTTTGAAAAGGACATGAATAATGAGGAGTTTGAGAGATATTATTCGTTGATCTAACATTCCCATAAATTCCTAGAAGGCAATATGACTGAAGAAGGGGGTCAATCCCCCTCCCAAATGACAAACCATGGATGGCTATACAAAATAAACTCTACTTGAAAAAATTATCATGAAAATTATGTTTAAATATTAATTCTTTATAGAAAGACATGGGGTGGGCTTTGATTCACTTATGTGTGCATTGGTTATGAAACTATTTTTAATACAATTGATTTAGGTGTTTTAATACAATTCCTTTAGATGCAACCACATCTTTGACCACTACTCAAAATGCCCCCATGGCTTTAAGGTTATGCCCTCAAGAAAATTGAACCTTGCCCAAAGGTAAAGACATGTTGTTATTATCTCTAATCCATCAATTAAATTTAACATGTAATCCTTACCTAAATTATATATCTCTTAACTTAATGTTTTATTGGTTTATTCTTTTTATTTTAATTATGTTACAATTCAGACAAATTTAACTAATTCTAAAGTTCAATTATTTAATTATAATAATTTTTAATCTTTCATTTATTACTTAATTTTCATATATATAATATTTATTCATAAAAAATTATTATATTGGGGTTGAATTTAATATCTCAATATTGCTACACTTAACCCAACTATATTAAAGTCTATATATATATTATAATATATATTCTTAATTCAAATACGAATTATATTTTCAATAACCTTTCATTACTAAGTTATATATATATATATATATATATATATTTATATATATATATATATATATATTATTCTCTCTACACTTTCTTAGTTATATTGTTATATAACTAATTGATATTGTAAGTAATTAACTTGATTCTTTGCATCAAGGTAACATTATTTTATGCCAAACGTATAGTTGTTGTAAATATAAGAACATAATGCATGACATTAACTAATACTTGGAGCTCTTATTAATTTAATTGGTAGAATAGCACAACATTTTAAAATAAAGATTTACTAATCCATTATCATATACATAATACCAAATTTTCATATGGTTATTGAATTATGTAGTTAGAGTTAATAAATGTGTTGACGGTGTTGGGCCACCAACATGTTAGGGGATCTCCCTGGTAAGAAGTTTCAATTAGACCTCAGACTATTTGGTGTAGGAGTCCCAGCAGCGGGTCGTATGGTAATGCCTTGACCGCGATTTTGCACAGAGACAAGTAAGATAACTCTGTTGGTAGCAAGGGTGTGACAGCTACAGTGAGCCAAGGAAAGTGCATGAGAGGAAAGGGCCATTTGAAGAAGGTACTGTGTATGGTACATTGTCACTGTGTAGTGATTGGGGAAAGGTATTCTTAACTATTCCCTATCTTTTGAATCTATTTTTCGATTCAGTTTTGCCTATTAAGGAATTTATATGCTTGTATTAGCCTTTGCATCATTTTAATACAAGAGAACAAGTCTCATTTTGGGAGGCTTGGTCCAGCAAACATAGCCCAGGAGGGGTGAACTACACATCAAATATTTGTGTCATTATTTGCTAAAGATATCTTGCTGAACAAATATGATTTAATATGTTAAACAACAAAATGAAATAACCCTCATGCATACCTAAACACCTATACAACTGTTCAAAACTCTTTGTTTATTTCGGCAAGAAATGGAGTTTCAGGCAGGATCATTTTAATTATATCTGAGTGTTTACTTGTATTATTTCTTTAGGCAGAGTCTGTAGAGGGCTAGGTAGCTTCTGGATCTCATCCTCTCTTTAGAGGTGACATATCCGGTAAATGCCCCTACAGCCTATCTCTGTATTAGAAATAAGAAGTTCTCACATTTTTAGATTTAAACTTGGAGTTTTTTTTTTGCACTCATTGACATAAATGAAAATGGATACCTTGCACCCTTTTTTTCATGTACATTCCATTTTCAAATCAAATGGTATCAAAGCTAGGTTGTTGTTGTTTCTATGCTCTTGGACAAGTTATATAAACTATAGACAGAGTCTAAAGCAAGCCAGGAAGCCTTCAAACTGCTTTTGTTATATAATTGCATAGTAGATAAATGCTATTTTAGTGAATCTATGGTTTAGTTTATATTTTGAGCATTTGTGCAATCAACCTTGGCTGTTTTATTGTGTGCATGAGTTTTCTTGAGCTCATTTTGGGATAGCTGATGTTAACCCTTTCCAAGAGTTGAAGACATTTGGTCAAAAGCTTGTCATTGTTGAAAGCTTTGAGAACTCTGTTTGAAGTTCCTTTTGTTATTTGACCATTTACATGATGTCAATTTCTTCTGCAAGTGAAGTTTCCTCCATGAAACTCTTCAATGATGACATGAAGAAAGAGTTCATTAAGGTCAAGGACATGGTACAGATTCTCCTTGAGGATCAAAGAGAAAGTATTCAACTTCATGCATAATTGTTGGCTATGTAGGAAGATAAGGAAACAATTCTCCAAAAACTACATGACATGGAGAAACAACTCCTTCAAGCTCAAGAAGCTTTGTCCAAGGAAATACCTCATTTTCAGGATGTAAATCATGAGGTAAATCATTCAAATTTGTCTTCAATTTCCTCAATTGAAAAGTGTGTTGGTTCTTTTGAAAAGCATACAAGAGGTATAGGGTCCAAATTGATGTTTAAGATGGGCTATCAAGAAGGCAAAGGTTTGGGAAAGCATGCACAACGCATTGTTGAGCCTATTTGTGTTGTGGAGCAACCCAAGAATGTTGGTCTTGGATATGAGCAGTTTAATGGCGAAGAATCCAAATCCTTGAATGGATGTGATGGAAAATTAAAGAGAACATTTATCCCAAGTTCTCAATTGCATCAATATCATAATGGCATACATCCTTACCATTGTTTGAAGCCATCATTGCAGCAAATAGAGGGTAAACATAACGCTTATGGCGAGCATGCAAATATAAACAGTTTTCAAGGCAAGCATAATGATGAAAGCTTGAAAAGGAAAGTTGTTTCCTCTACCAGTTCATCATCTTTTGAAGACAAAAAGGATGGACATTCTATGTAGCGAAAGAGGTATAATCATTCTTTGCTCAATGATTATTTTGCTTGTTCAAAGGAAAGAATGTTTTGTTACACATTTTGTGGTGGATTTAACCATGTTTCTTCAAGATGCTAGTTGAAAAAGAAAGCAGACAGGAAGCAGAAGAGGCAAAGGGAACTTTGTCCAAAAGTGCTTAAGAGTTGCACATTTTTTCCAAAAGAAGGGACATGATGTCTCTCATTGTTAGACCTTACATCCAACAAGTCGTCCAAAGCACATGTAGCTTGAGGACAAAAATATTGGCACAAGTAAATCTATGGATTCCATTATTGATGTGCAAGATGCACATGCAGAACTGTTCTTGCAACAAAAGACACCATGGAGTTTGATTTTCATACTCATTTTGTACATGCTTAACAATCATGCATTTCAGTTGAAAGGTTGATGTAAGATTGCATGTGAAAGCAGTTTCAGTTTGAAGGAATTTTTATGTTGTTACAAAATTTCGCCATGGAGGTAAAAGATGAGTATGATATTCACTTATATTACAACAATGTCTTTTTATTTCAGCTCTTTGTCACCCACCTGTTGTATTTGGGTTGATGTCCTTGTTGGTCTTTAAAAAGAAGAGTTGAAGTTGCACATGTACATAGAGGTTGTATGTGTGATTATCAAACTGTATATAGTTCATTGTACATGATACAAACTCATGTGTATCAAATGTATGTTGTTTGTGGAGATGTATCTGTTGTTGGTCGACTAGTGTCGCTTGTGAGCACACTTTTTACATTGTCGATTTGTGTCGCACATGTTTTTTGACTTGTGTAAATCGTGTCACACATTGTTTATCGACTTGTGTTGATTGCATCACACATTGTTATCGACTTGTGTTGATTGTGTCACTTATGTTGTCGACTTGTGTCGATTGTGTCACGCATGTTGATCAACTTGTGTCGGTTGTGTACACACTTGTTACATTGATGGTTGTGTCAATTGTTTAGCACATTTCAAGTCAACATGTCATTGATAATTGTTTGTTGCATAAGATGCCTTTCGTGTCGTTTGGTGCAGAGAATGAAGTGTCGGTGCATAATTCTATGAGCTGGAAAAGAATGCAAGCAAAGAGGGCCCAAATTTCAGCATGGGTCATTGTTGGGTTCATTATGGTTTGCTTAGTTTTATTGTTCATGAACAGAACCATTGTACTTCTTTCGAGAGGGTATTGCAGAAAGATTTCCAAGCTTTTGGGATGAGCATTTGCGGTACATTCAGCATGTTTTTAGCAGGCCAAGCACTCTTCTACAAATACTTCTTTTTCGAAGTTGTTGTGGGTATTTGCCTAAGTCACATTGAGATTTCTGTTTGGAGAAAGAGGTCGTCATTGATGGGCATAGTGACATTAGCAAGCCTGCATATTCAGTGGGAGAATATAGCTCATACATCAGCAAGTGTCATTGCTAGTTTCTACAATTTTCAGATTTCTCTGGTGAGAAAACTTGGTCAGGATTCGACAAGTACATGGCTCATTCAACAAAAATTCACCATAACAAAAATGCGCGAGTCGCGACATTTTGGCATCAGTATGCTCATTTCGCTAAATAGAAGAGGATGTTTTTGTTCTCTTATTAGCTGTATAGTTCAGTTTCAGAATTTCAGTGAGCTTTTGGGGTCCAAAAGCCTCTCATTTGGGAGGTGTGATCAGGAGCTCAAGTCCAAGTGTCGAAAATGCTCAAATTTGAAAGTGCTCAGAATGGGTTGGACCTAAACGACTAGATAGATCTTGTCTTCCTGATTCCAGCGTCGTGAACATTTCGAAAAACTGATACCGTATGAAGAAGATATCACAATTTGAAAAAGCCCAATATTCTTCAAAATTTCAATTAAAAAATAAAAAATAAAAACAGAATATTTCTAGGAATATTCCTTGGAATATTCACCAAAATATTCGGGGAATATTTTGTTTGAGAGGCCCAATCAGTCACTGACATGTGTCACCCAAAATTCAAAATGGTTTTTGGTGCAAAATTTTATGGAGTCCATGAGATTCGACCCTGGGTCGGGTGGCTACCAGCCCACGGTCCTGACCAGCCCGTCTACAGTACATCACTCAACCTCTTATGGTTTGAAATGGGACTTAAAGTTTAAACAAGATTTGGGCAGATGGTAAAGGGGGCCAGCCCCTAAAGGCCACCCCCCTACTCATGAGACCACAAGCTCAGAACCAGCGACTAAACCTAGTAGATAAACGGTTAATGTTCCAAAATTTCATGATCACATGCCACTAATCCCATCGGCGGTCAAGTTAACTGACAGTGTAACTGGCGGACTTTTTGGTGGTCTTGCCATATTTTGCGGGCTTAACTGCAATGTATCTAAAGTTAGCTGGAGTGATTTTAAGGCTAACTGGCAGTGGTAATGAATTGGCCGTAACTTTGGCTAGGAGAGGCATTTTGATGTGATATATATATATATATATATATATATATATATTTATAATAATATATATAATATAATATATATATTAATATATTGACTATTCAGATCATTCTAAAAGTCATTGTCATAGGTTTCATAGCTAATAGAGGTCTTCTTTAGGTGTTTTTGCTTCAAGAAAGTTCTAGGAGACACTAGGGCATGTTCAGTGTTGGAGCTGCATTGGGTTTTGTGCAGCCATTAAAGGTGAAACGAAGGTCTATTCTGACTGTTTTCTATGCTCTGAGTCCATTTCTACAACTTACTTCACATGTTTAGGCTTTATTCTCACTGTTTAGCTTCAGGGAAGCTTTCAGGGCCATTAGGGCCATTTCAGTGATTGAGCTATGCTGGGCTATGTTCATCTATTTGAGGTAAAAAAAAGACTATTTATGTTGTATTCAACCTTCTAAATCCATTGGAAGAGCTTTCAGAACCATTGGAGTACTTCTTCAGCTTGAATTGCGTCAGAGAATTTCCAAGAGCCATAAGGGCCATTTGAAGAAGGCATTATGTATGGTACATTTTCATTGTGTAGTGATTAGGGAAAGGTATTCTTAGCTGTTCCCTATCTTCTCAATCTGTTTTTGGATTTAGTTTTTCCTATTGAGGCATTTATATGCTTGTATTAGCCTTTGCAACATTTTAATACAAGAGAACAAGTCTCATTTTGGGAGGCTTGGTCCAGCAGACGTAGCCGAGGAGGGGTGAACTACTCATCAAATATTTGTGTCATTATTCGCTGAAGATATTTTGCTGAACACATCTGATTTAATATGTTAAACATCAAAATGAAATAACCCTCATGCATACCTAAACATCTATACAGTTGTTCAAAACTCTTTGTTTATTTCCGTAAGACATGGAGTTTCAAGCAAGATCATTTTAATTATATTTGAGTGTTTCCTTCTATTATTTCTTTAGGCAGAGTCTGTAGAGGGCCAGGTAGCTTCTGGATGTCATCCTCTCTTTAGAGGTGACATATTCGGTAAATGACCCTACAGTCTATCTCTGTATTAGAAATAAGAAGTTCTCACATTTTCAGATATAAACTTGGAGTTTTTTTTTGCACTCATTGACATAAACGAAAATGGATATCTTGCACCTTTTTTTCAAGTACATTCCATTTTTAGATCAATCATTTAGAGTAAACCAGATAGCATAAAATATAATACAACATATGCATGAAACATGATGCCTCTTGTTATATTAAGAAGTATAAGTTCCAGCCATACAATATATCCATGTCCAACCACTAGTTCCGATAGTGAAACGTTACAACCACAACCGCCCACTCCTCCAAAGAGATGTACTAGCTTTGCGCAGTGGAGAAGCCAAGGCTCGTTACAATATTTTCCAATCTCTCTCCAAGATAGTTTTATCAGAAGCTTGGTTGACCAAAATCCTATACAATGAGTTATGAGAGACTATTTATAGCAAAGGATGGGGTGACCCTTGACATTCCCCTTTGTGACAGTTCAACTACCCTCATGACTCTTCATCTACTCTATGATTGTTACATCCAACTATCGACACTTGATTTACACTTGACCTGAAGTTACATTACAATGCACATGTACCCATGTGAGACAAAATGGCTTGAGCAAGCCATGCTAGACATCACTCTGACTTAGCCAACCATGGAAGTCCAACTCCTCAACATCCTCGCGATGATCAATAGTAACATATCGATGCCAAGATAGGTAGTCCTTGATGGTGTCCGTGTGCTCCAAGATGACATCTTTCTAGAACCTGACTCTTGCCTCCATATCATCTGGGTACACTTCTCGGGCTCCTTTGTCCAACTCGTTTGTAAGCATGCACATCATTGACTTCAATGTGACTGGACCAACAACATACTTGCGCATGACGTCTACACTGATGGGCAAGTCTGGGCTAGTGGTAATGCGTATTAACTCATCGAAGTACGAGTCAAACTCTAGTTGGACCTGTTAGCCTTGGAGGAAAATGGCCCAAAAATGGGTCCAAAAATGCCCCAAAGTCTCCAAGGTTTGCTTAAAATCATACCAAAGGATCCAAGTATGCCCCAAAAGTCTTCAAAAATCCTCTTAAGGATCATTCAAAGTCAAAACCATAGCAAGAGGAAAGCCCTGGAAGGGCAGAAATGCACTATCGGGAGGCTCAAAACACTCTAAAATCATGCAAAGGCATTTCTGCAGACTTAAACTACACATTGCATAGCCACCGTTAGGTATAGCCTATCAATGGCCTAGATCTAAGCAGCAAATCGCAATCGGTGGAGGCAAAGCGACGATATCGGCACGGACAGAAGGGGCATTGCGATTGTGATCAGCAATGCAATGTGGACCGTCAATCGCGCGCACGGATCAACGGCCCACATCGCATCGCTATACCACTATCGGTAAAAAACCAAAGGAGGACTTATGGAGGGACATAAGACACCGCCGACTAGTGATCGACGATAATCAGATCGGTGGGTCGCATTGGCAGAGGCAAATCGGAACAGACCTTGGGGTGATGGTGATGGCGATCGGCGATTAAACGAGGACCGTTGATCACATGCATGGATCGACAACCCAAACCACATCGGCGGATTGCATCGACAGATCTGATTGGCATAGGCAGGCAGTGGTAATCAGTGCAAGACACCATCGATCAATGATCGCTGATGATCGGATCGGCGGGTCGCAATCGGGAAAACCAAGGGGCAGGGCCTTTACATATACATGCACGTGACCCAATGGGCCAGACCCGATGGCGTTATAAATGATTTCCTATAAAATTTCAGGTCTGTGCCAAAAGCCTTGTTAAAGCATTTTTCGTGTATTTTGTTATATAACGAAATACAAAGGAACCTTGGGCGAGCACATATAGCGATGAAGACCGGACCTGAAAGGGTCCGGGAAGTGAAATATAAATATTTTGAAGTCCACCAAAGGCAATTTTTCATGTTTTCCAACGTTTTTTTATGAATTTCCAAATACAAAGAAAAGCGAGGGAATCGACCGAGTGCGACATGCGACAACGACCCAAGGGCAGACCCGATAGATAATTAAACCATACTTAAGGACTTTTGAAGTCCAAAAGAAGCAGAATGGGTGGAATTTCTCAATGTTATAGTAGTTTCTGTATACAACAGAAAACAATCCTTATTAAGCATTTTCAAGAGATCACAAAGGCCCGAATAGCCATTCCATCACCTAAAAGAGGCTAAGAGACAAAGGCAGAAGGTTAGAAGTGGAAAGGCGATAGCGCAACACGATGTAGCCCGCAATAGAAGTGATCAAGGAGCATAGACAGTGCAACATAGCCATTTCATACTCCCGAAAGGATGAAGGTGGCCAGTGTTCAACACTCTGCGCAGTTACTCTTCAACAACTGCATTCAAGAAACAGTATGGCCGAGGGGAAAAGGACGTGCCTCAAGCAGATCAGCGCATTTATCAGTTATGGAACTCCATCCATATTACACTCCACCTGCTTGAGAAGTACAACGAAGTATCTGAGAAGATCAATTTTGTTCATTAAAGAAGCGGATTGCAACAGAAACTCTTCCAGGCTATTAAAGCGGTTGGTGGTCAATTATGACCCCTCCACGCCTAGAGCAGCATAACATTTTTGTAAACAAACTCTAAATATACCTAGAACACAGATGTAATGAGGGTTGATGGTTGTAGTTTTGATGTAAGGTTCAACTTCTAGAGACTGTAACTACCTTGATACTTGCAGCGTCTGGTCTTCATTTTCAGCTAATACAAGCTTCTTTTGCTGTTAATTGCTCACTTTCCATTTCTACTCTGTTCTAGGTTGTGCCTGTAATGCATTTGTTCATGTGCTCTTGATATTTAGCATTAGAGGGGCTATCATCCCACCTCTATGTTGAAGTCTAGTATGTATCATTGAATGCGTTATGCAGGTTTTTGTTTACTTAGTGCCAGAGAGTTGTCATCTTGTTTGTGCATTAGGAAATAGATTTGAAGACCTCTTTACTGGTTGCAGCCGGCCATCACATGGTCTTGTGCATCTGTTGGTGTGGTCAGTATTCTCCATATTCACCTAATCCTCAAACTGTGAGTAATTGGTGGTCTAAAGCCTTGTAGTCTTGGGGTGTTCATCCATGTCTAGATTTAAGCATAGTAGAAGTGGTTATCTGGCTTGAACAATCATCATTCCTTCCATTCATCCATTCCCAACATTAAGTTGAGTTTTGTAATGTTCCCGAGCATCTCCGAGATACAACCTAGGAGAGTTTCTTGGGGTGTTAACATTAATTGGCGCTGTTGGCGGGGAGAGGAGATTGAGGCTCAACTTCCCTAGGAGAATGACACAGTTCCAGATTTTGATGATAGACAAAGTCTGGACACATTTTTGGTTGTAATCATCTATCTAACGACTCCACTGGAGAAATACCAACCTTTGGCGACTCCACATCACAGTCCTGGCTCAGTTTGTGAGGCATACCCGTAGAAATCCTCAGAAATCACGAGCTGACCCAGTGCCTGACCCTAAGAAGATTGTCAAGTCGAAGAAAACTTCACAGAAAGGAGCATCAGGATCAGGTAAGCCCAAGAAATCTTATGTATCTCTGCAAGAGAAGGTTATAGTTGAAAATATACAGTTTGAAGATCTAGAGCCTAGCATTGATAGTGAAGAATCACCTTTAGGGATTCATAAAGATCCTTCTTCATGTAGTTCCCCTTTGGATCTCAGTCCAAAGAAAGCCTCCCATACAATGCATCATATTCCCTTGTCTCTGTCATCTATTTCATTGTTCCCTACCATTCAATCTGCTGGTATCCTTCCACCTACCCCAGTCATGGCAGGCGAACAAGCTCCCGCAAAGATGGAAAGAATTATAGCTGCTAGGTATGGACCCTTAGTCATGCATGTTCCTTTGAATGCCATGCCTACATGAGAGTACCAAAAGTATATGCCATAGTTCACTAGTATAGATGGGGTAATTGCTGAAGAACACCTTGAATCTTTTTACAGTTATGCTGATAACTTAGACATTAGTGAAAATGATGTGTGGATGAGAGTTTTTGTACAGAGCCTTGATGGAGAGGCTAGAAAGTGGTTCAGAGAATTGCCCCTAGGTCTATTGCTGATATTGAAGCCTTAAAGCATTTTTGAAGCACTGGGGAGATAAAAAAGACTTTTTGTCTTACCATACTAAGTTTGGTAACCTGAAGAGGGAAAATGGGGAATCATTGCCTGATTTTAATAAAAGATTCAATCGTATGTATAGTAAGATACCAGCTGCAGTAAAGCCTACCCCCACCTTTGCCAAACTTTCCTACGCCAGTGCCTTTGACTCTGATTTATGTTTGCTATTGAGAGAAAGAAGATGTGCTACTCTGGCTGACATGCAGGATGCAACCCTAGAAGTAGAATCTAATATTATGGCTGCAGAAAAACTCAGAAGTCATGTTGATAGGAGGCAGAGAGGTGAGGCTTCTTCTTCCTCTGCCTCATCTTCAGAGCCTAAATTAGATAAAATGACTAGAATGATAGAGCCATTGGCTACTGAGATATCTAAGCTGAAAGTTGAGCAGAACTCAGGAAAGACAAGGCAACAAAACACATTTGTTCCCAGAAACCCGAATCCATTCAGAAGAACAAATGAATAGTTGCAAATAATTCAGAGGGGTAAAGAAACAAACGAAGAATAGAAAGTTAAAGCTCCTTTTCAAAATGTAGTCATGGAGGAGGAATAGTTTGAAGGAGAGGATGAAATTCATTGCATGGAAGATAAAGGCAGTGCTGCCTTTTTGACATTGGCCGCATACGAAGAAGCATTACTGCAGGACCAAACTAGTCAAGAATGGGACAGAGAGGTTGTTCTGTAGACTGGTGAATAGCGAAGATATAATCTGAGGTCAAATGCAAATAATGTCAAGGAGAATCCTGCCCAAAGAGCTGATGTCCAAGCAGAGTCACAGAATAGCAAACAAAGAAGACCAGCAGTTGATCAAGTCATCCTCAAAGCACCAGTTCAAGAGGTAAGAGGTTCTGACAAGTTACCTCCCTCTTTCAGCTTTGAATCAGAAGTTCTGAAGTTAAAAATATCTGTGCCTCTAGTAGAGTTGGTAAAGAGTGAAGTGTTTAGAAAGCCCATCCTTGAAGCTCTTGAGCTAAGATCCACACAAACGTCCACTGACTCTGTCAATTTGCAAGATGATAGGCCTGCAGTTATGCTAAGTCCAATGACTAAACCTGTTAATGATAATTCTCCATCATTTTATGTCTCACAAAATCATCCACAATTGCCTGCTAGATACAAGGGCCAACCACAATCTGATGCCTGAATCTGTCATGGAAGAGTTAGGCCTTGACATCACCACAACATGTCATGATTTATTCTCATTTGATTCAAGAAAGGTGAAATGTCTAGGTTTGATTAAAGATTTAGCCATTACCCTAACTTAGCTGCCCATGAAGAGTATGATGATGGATATTGTGGTAGCAGATGTCCCTCCCAAATTTGGCATGTTGTTGTCAAGAGGATGGATTAAGAAACTAGGTGGGACATTGCAGAATGACCTATCTTATGCCATTGTCCCATTTTTTGGAGGAGAAAGCAGGAGATTATACAGAGAAGCATAGTTGGCATATATCATTAGTGATGAGAAGAATCCTTCTAATTATCCTATTTATGCTATGGACACTGATTTTGGAGCATGTATCCTCGAAATTGAAGAATCTCAGAAGGCCTCAATGCAGATCAGGAAACAATTGGTTCTGTTAGGATATTCCGACACATAGGAATAGTTAAGCATAACTTGGTCTAGTATAGAGTTAGGTAAAGTGTGTTTCTTTACTATGTACATTTGTAACTTACAATCCGACGGTCACGATTTGTAGTGATCCGACAGTTCATTCTCTCCTCGGTATTACCGACACTTGATCCGTG